>JAWZYT010004287.1:2500-39795 GCA_034508575.1 Petrolisthes manimaculis
ACTCTCAATGGTACTAATAGTGATAGTGAATGTTGTGTTGTTTGGTTACAATTCACAAACAACAACAAAAAGAATCTCACCTTAATTAAAATGAGACAATAATGAAACACTTTAATAATTTAAAAAAATATACAAATAACTTTAAAAATAAAATACCGGTACAAAATAACTTCGAAAATAAAATATGAAAATAAAATTTAAATAATGTTTTGCATTATTCTGTAGATTGCTTATAAAAATCAATACAAGGATATGTGAACCATTAATAAAAAAAAAAGGAAAAGAAAATATAAGTTTGTTTTACATTTCTTTAAATTATAAAAATCTTACAAAAAAAAAAAAAAGGCATAGTTGATTCATGAGTCTATGTTTTCCACAAAGTTTCTTCCCTTAATTAACTAAGATCAAATTTATGATAAAGAAGAAAATTATTAATGTTTTATAAGTACTGGTAGCCTTTCAATTTACCAAGATATTCCTCACATATTAGGCTAAACTGGTTCAACTGTATATACGTTATCACTCTCTCCTCTTTCCTCTCCCTCTCTCTCCCATGTACGTTAATACTCTCTCTCCCCTCCACTCTCCCTCTGTCCCCAACTCCCTCCCTCTCTCACTCTCCCCCTATCCCCCACTCCCTCTCTCAGTCTCTCTCTCCCCCTATCCCCCACTCCCTCTCTCAGTCTCTCTCTCCCCCTGTCCCCAACTCCCTCTCATTCTCTCCCCCTCTCCCATCCCTTCAACTCTCCCTACCTCCCATCCCTTCACCTCTCCCAACTCCCCACATCCGCACTGAGTCAATAACTAATTTAAGCGAGTCACTCTCCCTCCCTCTCACTCTGCTGCTGGTTGTTGAATTATTAAAGAGGTTACAGTGAGAGTCAGTAGGTGTGTGTGTGTGTGTGTTTCAATAACTTCTAACTCATCCATGTATTGATCCCGTGTCAGAGAGAGAGAGAGAGAGAGAGAGAGAGAGAGAGAGAGAGAGAGAGAGAGAGAGAGAGAGAGAGAGAGAGAGAGAGAGAGAGAGAGAGAGAGAGAAGGTAGTTGGAATGGAGAGGGAAAGAGAATAGGAAGGAGGGAAGAGAAGGAGAGAAAGGAGGAGGGGGGGGGAGGGAAAGAAAGGAGAGGAAAGGAGAGATGGTAGTTGGAATGGAATGAGAGGAAAGGGGAGAGGGGAAGGGAAAATGAAAGGGAAGGAGAGAATTGAGTGGGAAAGGAAGGAGGGGGAAGAGAAGGGGGAAAATTGGGGGTGGGAAAGGAAGGAGGGGGAAGAGAAGGGGGAGAATTGGGGGTGGGAAAGGAAGGAGGGGGAAGGGCAGGAGAGAGAAAGGGGAAGGGAAGAGGGAGAAAATTGAGGGTGGGAAAGGAAAGAGGGGGGAATGGAAGAGGAGAAAGGAGAGAAGGGGAAGGAGAGAGAAACGTCGACACATACATACATACATACATGATAACGTATAATATCATACTGCATATTAAAAGTAACTATACATACACATACCGACACACACACATACCGATATATAAATACACACACACATACAGTAGGCTAGGCTACATACATTTATACATTATAGACACTTTGGCTACATACATAGGACCCTACATACCTATACATACATACATACAGGTAGCCTACATGCTTATAAAGGTATATAGTTTGGAGGAATCAGTTACTCCATATAGCCTATACCACCAACAATTGTACTGGTCATTTCTTTACAAAAAATAATAGTAATAATAATGAGAGAAAGAGAAATTTAAAGTGTATCTGTGTGTATGTAGATGAGTGAGTGTGTATAAATGAACATGTGTGTGTAGATGAGTATGTGTGTGTGTAGATGAGTATGTGTGTGTGTAGATGAGTGAGTGTGTGTGTAGATGAGTGAGTGTGTGTAAATGAACATGAGAGTTTGTGTGTGTGTGTGTTATGTGTGTGTAATACCGCCCCTCCCGTGTAATTAATTCATTTATGTGTCTGAAATAACTTTAAAGGTGAGATTCCCTACTGTTGTTGTGAAGAATTGTTGTTGTTGTTGTTGGTTGTTGTTTTTGTTTGTGATGTTGTTGGTTGTTGTTTTTGTTTGTGTTGTGAAGTGTGAAGATTTTTGTTGTTTGTGGTGAAGTGTGAAGAATTGTTGTTGTTGTTGTTTTGGTTTTGTTGTGAAGTGTGAAGATTTTTTGTTGTTGTTTGTGGTGGTTATTGTTGTTGTTGTTGTTGAATTGGAAGGTGTGATATAATTACTCAAACACACACATCACCTTCCTATTAATTAAGTTGGTATATAATTCGCTTTTATTACATTGGAGTGCCTTGATTCCTCCAAAGTATACAACAGGACCAGAATAATAACAATAATGGTGTTTTTTTTCTGTTGCTCCAGAATTACCAACTAAAAAAAAACTGACCCTGTGATCGTGTATGAAAATTGGAGGCTTCTGATTTCTCCTGACCCCCTCCATTCTCTCTCTCTCTCTCTCTTTCTAATCACTTTTCAAGATAAGATATGCTGTTACTCCCATGCCACGAGACTCCATTATCTTTCTCTTTCTCTCTCTCTCTCTCTCTCTCTCTCTCTCTCTCTCTCTCTCTCTCTCTCTCTCTCTCTCTCTCTCTCTCTTTCTCTCTCTCTCTCTCACAGATACACAGATACAAGGAATATCGGAAAATACACACTCAATGGACACACACACATGTAATAATGTATGTATGTATATATGTAAGTATGTGATAGGATTATCTATACATGTATGTATGTATGAGATAGGATAATATGTGTATGTATGTACGAGTATGTATATATGTATGAGTATGTATGTATGAGAGGATAATGTATATATGTACGAGTATGTATGTATATTTGAGAGGATAATGTATGTATGTATGTACTGTATGTATGAGAAAATAATGTATGTATGTATGAGATAGAATAATGTATATATGTATGTATGAGAAGAGATAATAAGTGGTGGTATGTATGTTAGATAATACCCTACTACTTCAACAACAACAAAAACAACAACAACAACAACACCTGGACACTTCATTTATCTCATGACTAGTACAAATGATAACAAAAACTGCACAGTCATACATACATACAGTCATACATATATACAGTTGCCAAAAAAGGTATTGCGACAAATCTTGAATAGAACTTTAACCCTAGTAATATCCACAACTATTTGTATGGACTATAAGCATGTATAACAGAAGGAAATATACATATCCTTCTGTAATACATACTTATAATATAAGCATGTATAACAGAAGGAAATATACATATCCTTCTGTAATACATACTTATAATATAGCATGTATAACAGAAGGAAATATACATATCCTTCTGTAATACATACATATAATATAAGCATGTATAACAGAAGGAAATATACATATCCTTCTGTAATACATACTTATAATATAGCATGTATAACAGAAGGAAATATACATATCCTTCTGTAATACATACTTATAATATTGCATGTATAACAGAAGGAAATATACATATCCTTCTGTAATGCATACTTATAATATTGCATGTATAATAGAAGGAAATATACATATCCTTCTGTAATACATACGTATAATCCCTACAAACAACTATGGACATTGATATATTTAATGTTGTATCAATAGTTGTCGCAGTACCTTTTTTGGCAACTGTACATACATACCAACATACATACATGATAATCAACAACAAACCAACCAATCATACAACCAAACAACAAACCAAATCAATTTATCAAACATACCAACCAATCAACCACTACCCAAACAATCAAACAACTCACTAACCAATCAAAAAACAAAACAATCAACCAACTAACCAACACTATCACACTTTTTAGATGTGTGTGTGTGTGTGTGTACGGTTTGAAAAGAAGACTTGGTGGTTAGCCTAACGTAGAGGAAAGGCGATACACACATGTTTATTCACACAGAACCGGATATGATATGATATGATAGGAGAGAGAGAGAGAGAGAGAGAGAGAGAGAGAGAGAGAGAGAGAGTGTGTGTGTGTGTGTGTGTGTTGGACAGTGTGTAAATTTGGAAGTAAGCCAAACGATGGGTGAATACCGATGAGAGAAAATGCAAAGAATGAAATGAGCTATGTAAACACGAAACAGGGTTAAGAAGAGAGAGAGAGAGAGAGAGAGAGAGAGAGAGAGAGAGAGAGAGAGAGAGAGAGAGAGAGAGAGAGAGAGGTAGCCATCCCTACCACCACCGTTGCTATGGAGATGAATGAAGGGGAGGAGAGGAGGGCTTTCAGAGCGAGGAAGGAGTTTAAAGGTAGCCTAGCCTAGCCTAGCCTGCCCACCAACACATACAAACACACAGCCAGTCTCTCTCTCTCTTTTTCTGTCTGCCTACCTTACCCACCATCACACACACACAGTCAGTCTCTCTCTCTCTCTCTCATCCTGTTTCGTGGTGTTTACTTAGCTCATTTCTTTCTTTGCATTTTCTCTCATTTCTCGCTATTCATCCATCTTTAGTCTTACTTCCAAATACACACACTCAACTATTTAATAAACCTATTATTATCATTATTACACACACACACACACACACACTCTTTCTCTCTCTCTCTCTGCTAAGTATATATATATAGTAATATTACTAAGCATACCGGTACTATAAAAATTACATTGTTATGAAGTGTTGTAGGTTAGGTGATCCATCCTCTTTACAAAATAACAAATCTTTTACATTATTTATATATAGCTCTACTTCCAATTAATTCAACACTAGTCTCAGAATATAATATATCATTAATTTTACACTAGGCTACTCAAGGTCCAGAAAATACTACATAATTATAGCCTACCTAATCCATCTCTCAAACTCACACATCACGTTCATCCAACTCGTGTATCTAACCAGAGACTATTTTTATACTTTTGTTTTGTATCGTTCTTATCTTGGCAATAATGTGTCTATTCATATCCAAGTCACATGAGCTTTTAATAAATAAATAAATAAATAGATGCTTTTTTGTGGGACTATTGACCACTAGAATTGTTACACACGCTGCTGTGGTTGTTTAAAAGGTTTACAACATATAATCGAAAATATGAAACTACTTAATTAACTGCAATAAACATTATCATTATTTTTATAAGCTTGGTGTGTGTGTGTATTCAGAAAACTTAGTATGTGTGTGTATTCAGAAAGCTTGGTATGGGTATGTGTTCAGAAAGCTTGGTATGTATGTTTGTGTTCAGAAAGTTTAGTATGTGTGTATGTTAAGAAAAGTTAAGTGTGTAGCCTGTGTGTGTTCACCGATGTTTATACTGGCCTTAACACGTGCGCCGATAGTCTGAGTGAAATTCTGAATAGGCTAGCCTGTTTA
Organism: Petrolisthes manimaculis; assembly: GCA_034508575.1. NCBI lineage: Eukaryota > Metazoa > Arthropoda > Malacostraca > Decapoda > Porcellanidae > Petrolisthes > Petrolisthes manimaculis. The sequence goes on from JAWZYT010004287.1 coordinate 7,862, forward strand.
TACTTGGAGACAAACACACACACACAATCATTACTCTTCACAATGTAACACAAAATAGTTTTCTTCATTCTCACTAGAAGGTGCAGTTTGTTGTTGCTACCATTCACTACTAGCCTAGCTACTAATAGGCTACATGATTATAGCTAGTCTCTCTCTCCCTTAGAAAAGGATCCACTTTGAGAGAGAATAAGTTGGCATCACGTACTGCTTTGTCAGGCTGAGAGAGAGAGAGAGAGAGAGAGAGAGAGAGAGAGAGAGAATAATAGTTAGCATCACGTATTGCTTTGTCAGGCTGAGAGAGAGAGAATGATAGCCTAGTTGTTTATAAGAAGTTCCGCTTTGTCAGGCTGAGCTGTGATACCCAACACCATGTAACCACTCTCGTCTCACTCACTCACTCACTCACCAGTCATTCTTATTATCACACTCTTACAAAGTTACACATTCTCATTAATTAAAGGGGAGATTCTTTTGTTCACTCCTCCGTACTAGGACTAGCCTATGCCAGAAAAAAAAAAAAAAAAAAAAACATACACATGCTCTCAAAATTACACACACATTATCTCCTTTTTTTATATTTTCTCTCTCATCTTACTGTTACTCTTATTATATAATTTAATTAAAATCAAAGAGCCTACACTTGGCTAAAACAGGTTAACCTCACGAACGATGACAATGCAAAACTATTGTATGATATTGGTAGCTGACCTCAGTTTTATTTTTACCGGTATTAGAAGAAGGTAAAAACACGACTTGATGGATAACTAATACACTCCTCAGTTGAGTTCTATCTTGGTTATTAGTATTTAAGAGAACCCGTGTGATGTAGTCAAGCGAATTGGAGGTAAATAGTCATTCAAACATTCCCACACACGATCATCACAGTGTTCTTATTTAAGGGGGGAATATCATTTGTTGGTGAATTGGAAGGTTACTGATTTTTGCATACAAGGCCCAAACTACCGTCAATAAAATATAATACCCAGACCAAACCAGCCATTCAGCCAGCATGCCCCTCCCTCTCCACCCCACCACCTACTAGGCTACAATAATAAATACACAGACCCAGTAACTAGTCAACCCCTCCCCTACCTACTAAAATAAAATTAATACAGACCAACCCAGCCAGCCAGTCCCTTTCCCAGCAACTATAATAATTAATATTACACAGACCAACTAACAAGCCAATCCCTCCTCCACCTACTATAATAATATTAATCATAATACACATATCCTACCGTACTAACCAACCAACCAACCAGCAAGCCTCTAACTCCCGTCCCCTAATAAGTAGACTAGTATAATCAATCATAATTATATACAGTACACTTATAAATACCAACCCAGTGAGTCCTAATGTAAAGATGTAACTTCAAGTAACGTCAACAAATACACAATCCAACTAAGCAACCAACCACCTAGACTAGGCTACTATAATAAAACATAATATATACAGTACACTTATGAATACCAAGCCAGTGAGTCCTAATAGTAAGGTAGTCAAGATGTAACCTACGTGGTATGAATCACTGAACAGATAGCCTAAGTAAGTCTATATAGGCCTAGTAACAAACGACCTTGGAACACATTCAACCACCTATAGCCTAACCTACACTATGAGAAATGGTTGGCTTCTGATTCATCCTGACTATGCCACAAAACAAGCCTTTATCATTAGGTTTGTTGTTTTGTAATGTAATATGTAACTGTAATACATTATTATTATTAGATTTGTTGTTCTGTAATGTAAGACTAGCCTATGTAGACTAACTGCAATACAACATTAACTTTATATATTGTTTGTTGTTTTGTAATCACAGTCACTTAGTAGACCATTCACTGCAGTACTTCCACAATAATTACCTCTATTTACATATACCCTGTGTAAGAATTCATGTGACCAACTGTACACTCTGCGTGATACAAACTGAAACAACACATATGAAACTTTTAAAAACAGCCTTCCTCACACTGGTACCCGTATCCCTGCGTTCAGAAATTCGGATCCATACTTGTTTAGTGTGTACGTATTGATAAACAAACTCAAAACATCAGACCACCAGAACAGTGAAAAGTAGTGTGTGTGTGTGAGTTTATGAGAGAGTGTGTGTGTTGGACGATTGACTACTGATTATTTATTGATATTAGGCTCTGCAACAACCGAGGTCATAATAGGCTAGTGCCCAAGGTAGATAGATGATTTGAGAGGTGGGACAGTAGCCTAAACTTGTGTAGGGCGAGGTTAGAATTAATTATACTGCTTCTAGTTGACACATATACTGGCCTCACTGATTGCATACACATGAACACATCACAAGAGCTGGAGGGATGGCGTCTTAAGGTGGTAATTCTTTTTGGTACATTGGAGTGCCTTGATTCTTCCAAAGTATGCCAGGAAACACGTCCAGAAGAGCAAATATAATGGTGTTTCCGTTGATTGGAATAGTTTGGAGGATTCAGTTGCTCCAGAATTACCAACACAAAACTTCCTTCCCCCTTAGCCTAACTCACTTTATACATCCCCTCACTGACTGACTGAGACGTGTGTGACTTTGCTATAAGTATAATCATCACAGCTGAAAAACTCGTCTAAGCCCCACGAACCCAACCCGCTTTGGTCTCATAAAAAACAGAACTTCACTCAAGCCATCAACTAACTAACTAACTAAGGGACCCTGTGTTTTGATGTAGTCAGAACATTGGAGGTAAATGAGGCCTTCAAATATTGCCACGAAACACACACACACACCTATATGGCATGAGCTTGTTTCGTGACATGGTCTGGAGGAATCGGAAGCCTCCAATTCTCATACATACACGATCATAGGGTCTTTAATTAGGCCTAACGGGAGATTTTATTCTTTTTGGTGACTTGGAATATCTCTTGATTCCTCCAAACTATGTCACGAAACAAACAGATCCCCTATTATGCTAGTAACATTGAGGTGGTGATTTGTTTCATAGCATAGTTTGGAGGAATCAATAGCCCCTCAATTTACCACCAAGAAAATGTCCCCTTAAACGTATTCGCCTCACCAAGTTCTCATTTATTCGAGTATATAGAACGGTTAACAGCTATCATTATTATTACTATTATTATTATTATTCAGGTCAGGTTGGTATTTGCATGAAGCTGAGAGAGGAGATCAATTATTAATACCGGTACATAATGAAGAGCAACAATGTAAAAGCGGGAGTGAGTGATTTAATTCTTGTCAATATATACAATAAATATAAAAAACAAAATATAAGAGTACAGATAAAGTGTCTGCCAAACAATGCTACTGATAATATACAACGATAACCTCATTCACAAGCATGTAAATAATCTGATACACACACAGATAGCTACAGTACTCTTAACACACACACACACACACACATACCTAAAAGCACACAAAAACAAAAATAAGTACAAAAACTGGAAACACACATACTCAAGCACACACAATTATAAGTACAGAAACTGCAAGCATAATTATATCACTTGCACACAGTTGGAAGCATACAACACCCACACATCTGCAAGCATAAAACACACCCACACACACCTGCAAGCATATATAACACCCACACACCCACACAGACTGAGGCAACAAACATAACTAACCAACCCTCGTGGAACATCACACTTTAACATGCTATCCTAATAAGGCAACCCACCCAACCTCCCTCACAAACTTCTCCTAAAACCCGCCACACAAGTTCCAATATTTTTTTCTTTTGTTTTGTTTTTAGGGTGGAAGTTTCCGTGCCCTTGTGGCCCCGAGGGACACGTCTGCTCTCTTGTTTACATATAATGGCTGGCGGGGAACGAGTGAGCATTTTAATGAGGGGAATGACTTAGAGTGGCCTTGGTAATGACGGGGTTACAATTCCTCTCTCTCTCTCTCTCATTGTTTTCTATTTCTCTCTCTCTCTGTTTGCTGTTTCTCTCTCTTCCTCTGTTTTCTCTCTCTCTCTCTCTCTCTCTGTTTGCTGTTTCTTTCTCTCTCTTCCTTTGTTTTCTGTTTCTCTCTCTGGTTTTTGTTCCTCTATCTCTTTCTTTGTTTGCTTCTCTATACCTCTTTGTTTTCTATTTCTCTCTCTCTCTCTTTGTTTTCTGGTTCTATATCTCTCTTTCTTTCTTTGTTTACTATTTCTAAATCTCTAACTTGTGTTCTGTTCCACTCTATCTCCTTGTTTAATTTAGTTTCTCTTTTCCAGTTTTCTGTCTCTCCTACAGGAAAAAACAGAAACACAAGTACCTTATAATTATGTATATATGTATGTATGTTACAGTACGTCGCTACCTGGCTGTTCGTGTTACCTTGGTCTAAACACACACACACACACACAAAAAAACAACAACAAAAAAACAGTATAGTAGCTGGAAACATATAACACACACACACAATCTCATCTTACCCTATGCTCAGTGTGTGGCCTCGTTTCGTGTGTGTGTGTGTTTCATAAGTCGGCAACTGTACGTGAGGATAAATACACAGGGCATGCATGAAGAAGCACCTAATACCTTCATGTAGCATATATACCGGAAACGGCTTCAATGTCCCAACACTTTAATTAACTCTGAATACTCCCCCCCCCTCCACCCAACACACACACACACACACCAGTCTAAAGTTGTGTAGCCTATCTATTTACACACACATTTCTAAAGTTATGTAGCCTATCTATTTACACACACACTTCTAAAGTTGTGTAGCCTATCTATTTACACACTCACAAACACACTTCTGAAGTAGGTACCCTATCAATTTACACACACACCCTTCTAAAGTATGTATCTATTTATCCACACATACCACTTTAATTATGTATCTAATATTACCCACACACACTCTAAATATGTATCTATTCACACAAACCAATCTAAGCATCTATCTATTCTCTCTCTCTCCATGTTTATGTTTGCATCTATTTTTTTCCGCAGTCCCGTAAAGTACAATAAGGATATGGTACTCAACGGCATGTGAACCGTGTAAAAAAAAAGTCATAGATCAACGAGTAGGAATTCCCCACAGCTGCGAGCTATAGTAGGCTACATACCTTAACACACACACGTACACAGATGTCCACTATCACACATACACAGATGTCCACTACACTACCACACATACACAGATGTCCACGTATACATATCAACCACACGCGTACACATACACATCAAATACCCACACACATATACTTTAGCTTACACATCAACTACACATACACGTACACACATCACTCACATACGTACACGTCCACTACCACACATCAAACACCCACACACATACATAGACAATCAACAACCACACACACACACACGTCCACACATCAACCACAAACACACACACACAGACGCATTTCCTGTGACTCTCGTGGAAATGGACCCAAATAACTGAGGACGTTGCGAAACTAAAACACACAAAAAAAGGTAATAAAGAAAGAGAGCTGAATGAAGAAGCAAAATGGCTGCCTGACGCCATGTAGAGGCACCACCAACACCCCCACCAGCCGGCTAGGGTACACACACACACACGCAGCAGACAAGAGAAGGTTGTTTGTTGTCTCTTAGTATTATTTTTCTGGTTAAATCAGGGCAAACAACAACAACATCATCAAACACTGAAGTAATAATTATAACAGAAACGAACATTCCCGTGCTTGCCTTTTCCTAGCATACATAGCCTACATATATATTATTATTTATCATTACTATTATTATTTTCAGTAACATGATGATACAGTTCATTATTATAGTTCACTGATCCTTGGTAAGTTTTCAAGCCGGTGGTGGGAGAACTGATCTATTATAACCAGTGCTGTTCAGTTGCTATCTGGCTGGACCGGTTTTTCATGTTTTCTTTTTTTTTCTATTTTTTTTTCTTTCACTGTAGACGGCGATATTTCTCCTCGAAGGCCAAAACAGCATCTCGTGACAATGTCTTACCTACCTTAATCCTTCCCCAGATGGAAACAGATGGTCGGTGTTGAAGTTAGGTGGTTGGTTGGTTGGTGGGTTTGGTTGCTGTTGTTGGCAGGTTTGTCTGTGTGTGTGTGTGTGTTTGTCTTCTTGACCTACCCGGGTTGCAGACGAGAAGAGGAGCATAGCACTTCTTTTAGTAGCCTCGCAACAGCACCCTCTCAAGGCCTCTCTTGTCTGAAGTGAAGCAGAGTTAGCAGACGGAGGCGGTCGGTCGGTTGGTTGGATGGTTGGACGGTCAGGTAGGTAGGAAGAAAGAACAAGGAGGTGGTGATGGTGGTGGAGGAGGAGGAGGCTTGGGAGCTGCTTTGAGGCTACAGTAGTTTTTTTTTTTCGGCTTATCTATGCATCAGACAGCAACAACACTCCTTGGGGTCCTATACACACTCCTCCCTCACTCACTGACATCGATAACTGATTGCAGAAACACACGGGGAACGAGATACATTGCAACAGCTGGGAGTCAACCATCAGCCACCATTTCTCTTTTCCGGTGCTTCTTCTTACACACACACACAAGCCACAAAGCCCGCCGGTTAACTCCCCAGCACTCGGTCTGGTTGAGAATGGTTACCGTAGTTACAGCATGGAGAAAAATAATGCCATCGTAGAACAAGAGATGATCACTTTGCTTTGTTGAAAATGGTTACCGCAGGCAGGCAAGCACGCACAAAGAAATTATATATTACTACGCTTGATTAAAAGAACAATACCTATTAACTTAATGACAAGAAAATAAACAAGCTATATACTATAACTGCCCTGGACACCAAGTAATATATTAAGAGATAGATAACGCAGAGTTCACAGTCACTAACATAAAGATAAGATACTGACTTGAGCCTTATCGTGTAGAATCTAGGCCTTATATTCTGACAATAAGGACCTTCATCAAAGTTACTACATTTCATAAGACCACAATAATTTGACCCTCCATTTCCTTTCTTCTCTCCTTCCCCTCCTCCTCCTCCTCCTCTTCTTACGTTATCTATATTCCCTAGTTACTGGAGATAACGTAAGACAGATTAGCGGGAAGTCAAATCAAACTTTCTTTTATCTCTTCACAAATACGGGTAGTAGTAAACATTATAGATAATTTAGTACTGTACAGAGACGTGTACACTAAATATGTACTGCATATAAGGCTTGGTGTACATCGAAGTAGTAGTACATATATTATTATCTGTACATAGTGGACTGAGTATCGGTATCACACAGTCCACATTAATTAAAGTCCACAAAGTCCACATAACTAGGCTATATAGATCAGTGCCAACACCACCACCCTTACCCCCCCTTCCTCCCCCAACCCTCCTCCCCAACACACATACATGCAAACACGTTAATTAAATCAATCCATCAATCACGTTTCCTTGACCTTAAACACAATACTTATCACCACCTGGAATAATAATATTTAATAATAATAATAATAAAATACGGTATCACTTCACACACACACCCACCTGCTATTTAATTCACAAACTTCACCCAACACCACAAAATTAATTATTTCTCTCTCTTCTGTTAAATTACATCCGCCAGCACTGCGTTTCTCATATATTAATCCCTCCAGCGTGGTTTTAATTGGATTATAATTTTCTCCCGGACAGACGAGGAGCGGAAAATTCGTCACACCACTCCCGTCACTGGCCAAGACGAGACTGACTGAGCAGACTGACTGTGGCCCCCTCAACCCCCCCCTCCAGGCCCCATCAGCCCCTTCAGCTCCCCCCCACCGTAGCCCCATGGTAGTGGTGGTGGTGGGATTCGCAACAAGTGTAAGGACGGGGGCTCTGGGTGAACTGTGAGGGCCCCCGCCGCAGCACTTGTCTACAAATGGGGCTCTCTCTCTCTCTCTCTCTCTCTCTCTCTCTCTCTCTCTCTCTCTCTCTCTCCTACATTATTCCTTTCTCTCTCTCTCTGTCTCTCGTCTACATTATTCCTCTCTTTACAATTGTTCCTCTCTCTCTCTCTCTCTCTTTTTATCTGGTCTACAATATTCCCCTCTCCCTTTCTAAACTCTCTCTTTATCAAGTGTCCAATGGTTCTCTCTCTCTCTCCCCCTTTCCCTCCCTCTCTCTCTCCCTAGTCTACAATTGTCCCCCACTCCCTTTCTCCCTTTCTCCCAACTCTCCTCTCCCTTTACACAACCCACGCTACCTACCTACCTACCTACCTACCTACATATACCCTGGTGAAATTATATTATTATGTGCATTCTCCTCCTCTCCTCCTCCCCTTCCTCCTCTCCTTCCCTTCCTCCTCCTCCTCCTCCTTCTCAAATAGTTCTACTCGTTTCTGATTTGTTTGTTTGTTTGTTTGTTGGTGTTTTAGTCATCATCAATCTTCCTTCATGATGTGTAAGGATATATGTATGTATGTATGACTGTCTGCCTTCCTTTCTGTCTCACTGTCTGTCTGTCTACAATATATATATCTCTGTTTGCCTGCCTTTCTGTCTGCCCTTCTATCTGCCTGTCTCACTCTGTCTGTCTGTCTACATTCTGTGTCTACCTACCTGTCTGTCTATCTATCTAACTCTATCTATCATTCTATCTACCTCTCTATCTACCTATCTTTCTATCTATCATTCTATCTACCTCTCTATCATTCTATCTACTTATCTTTCTATCTATCATTCTATCTACCTACCTATCATTCTATCTACCTCTCTATCTACCTATCTATCATTCTATCTACCTCTCTATCATTCTATCTACCCTAACAACAACACCACCACAGCCGCCACCACCACAGGGCAAACAAGAAAATAATCCACCAATTCGAGTTACAGTGAAATTCCTCACTAGATTATACCTCGCTCACACTCATTGCCCACTAACCGGTTTAGCCTACCGGGGTGAGACTGGGGACAAGAAGGTGTGTGTGTGTGTTTTTTTTTTACCCGTTTGTGTGTGTGTATGTGTGTGTGTGCCCTCTTTTTCATCTTCTCTCTCTCTCTCTCTCTCTCTCTCTCTCTCTCTCTCTCTCTCTCTCTCTCTCCTTCGTGTGCTTGCTATCTCACCTCTTTTTTCATCTCCCTTGTTCTCTCTCTCTCTCTCTCTCTCTCTCTCTCTCTCTCTCTCTCTCTCTCTTGTCCTACAGGGGTTTACAGACAAAGGGCGGTCTTCTTTTTTTTTCTCTCTCTCTCATACACACACACACATACACACACAGCGTACTCGAGAGTGCTGACACATCGTGCTGAACCTGCCACACACACACACACACACAAACACACATACACACACAAACACACACACACACACACAGCTGTCCCACGCCCGGCTTCTGTCTCACTCAATTTATGTGCATGAAGATAAACACACAAACAAACACACACTATGACTTATTCCACTGTCTCAGAACCGAAAAACGTGGAGGTGGACTTGTGATGTTTACACACACAAAGTACACAGCCGAGCAGCTGAACGTTGAAACCCCCAGGGAACTTGAGGTCATGTGGGTAAGATTAACACCTCCATGTCACCCTCGCCACACTGCCTCCATCATTTGTGGTTTAGTGTATCACCCACCACGTGCACCCACCCATGCCCTACTCGTCGACCACATCATCAATACCTGTGACACCTTACGGGCACGTTATCAATCGTCAAAAATGGTTATATGTGGTGACTTCAACCAACTAGACACAAAGGAAATTGAAGATCAACTAAACATCACCCAGATTATCAACTTTCCTACCCACGAACAGAACACTCTAGACCTCATTATCACAGACCTAGCTGACCAGTACCTACCCCCCCAACCACTTCCACCCGTGGGAAAAAGTAACCATCTCTCCGTGTTTTGGGCCCCCGCCACCACCACCTCCCACCATCATACCAACCTTACCACCAAGATATGTAGACCTACACCAGACTCTGCTATCAGACAGTTTGGACAGTGGCTGACACAGTATCCGTGGACAGAGGTACTAACTGTTAACGACGTTGATAGTAAGTGGGAGAATTATCGAACTTCCATCACCCAGGCCTACCACCACTTCTTCCCTACTAAGAAGGTTAGGAATCACCCTGCTGACCTGCCATGGATTACACCACGGATCAAGAGACTGATGGAGCAGCGCAACAAGGCGTTCTACAACGACAGGAGGAGGTTTAACATGCTGCGCAACAAGGTTATAAGAGAAATCAAAGCTGCCAAAAAGTTCTACTACCCAACAAAAATTCACCACCTCAAATCTACGAACATCAGTCAGTGGTACAAGAAACTTAAGGACCTGTGTGGGATGGGGAAAAAGTCACCCTCTATCCCCTGTGTTGACGGACATACCAACCAGGAAGCAGCTAATCTCTTAAATGACCATTTCGCCAAGATCTGTCAAACCCTGCCCCGACTGGACTCTACCCAATTACCAGCTTACCTACCCTCCATCCCTCCCCCACGCGTTAATGAGCACGAGGTCTACAATAAGCTCCTAAGCTTTAAGCTCAAACGCTCCACTACCCCTATTGACCTTCCTGTTAAAGTGTACCGTGAGTTTGCTGTTGAGCTTGCAATACCCCTTTGTTCAATAATCAACGCATCCCTTAGTCAGAGTAAATGCCCACAGGATTGGAAGACAGCTTATGTAACTCCAATACCAAAAGTCTCCAAACCCCAGTCACTTGATCAATTAAGACCCATTGCCATAACCCCCCTCCCAAGCCTGTTATGTGAAAGTTTTGTGTTCGACTGGGTCACAGCCAATATCTCAAATGTAATTGACCCCCAACAATTTGGAAACATGAAGTCATCATCAACCACCCACTGTCTCATTAGCCTGCTTAACTTCATATACAGTAACCTGGAAAAAAGAAAGACCTCAGTTGCCCTTGCATTCATTGATTTCAGAAAGGCTTTCGATTTAGTAGACCATAACGTAATACTTAGGAAAGCTATCGATATTGGAGTGGAGCCCAGTCTAGTAGCATGGCTGGCAAACTTCGTGTGTGACAGACGTCAAGCAGTGCGTCACAAGGGTACACTGTCTACACTACAACACCTCTCATGTGGCGTGGCCCAAGGGACAAGAATCGGACCCCTAAGCTTTCTCATCCTAATCAACGACGCCTTGACAGATGCAGATTTTCGCTGGAAGTATGTGGATGATTCAACCGTTGGGGCAGTCATCAACAACATGTCTCCTGACTACCATCCCTTACAACAACATCTTACCAACCTCCAGACGTGGACCAACAACAACAACGTCTCCATCAACCAAGACAAGACAGTAGTGATGCAATTTCACACTGCTATCACACCACCACCACCACCAGTGTTAACACTAGGACAACAACATCTACAAAGAGTGAACACCACCAAGTTATTAGGTGTCATGCTGGATGACAAACTTAACTGGAAAAGTCACATCAGCACCATCATCCAGTCAGCCACATACCGCCTGTTTATATTAAGGCGACTGAAGACTCTAGGGACACCGCAGAAGGAACTGGTGGGAATATATAACACCTTCATCATTCCCAAACTTACCTACGCCTGCCCTTGTTGGTCTTCAGCCATCAATCAGACACAGAGGCAACAGTTAGAGAGGGTACAGAAGAGAGCATGTCGTGTCATTCTGGGTACAGCATACACCACCTACCAACAAGCCCTCAATACCCTCACAATACCATCCCTTGCCACCAGACACCAACAGCTCCTCTGGGACTTCAGCAAACAGCTGTTAATCCACCCACGACACCGAAATTTTCTCCCACCGACCATACCCAAACCCCGTCATGATGTCCGTCACTTCAACCTACTCCAACCCATAAAAGCCAGGACGGACAGATATAAGAATAGTCCAATCCCCACAATAGTTTCATTAATAAACCAACAGCACAAATAAATATATGTACCCATAATATATGTCCATGTGTGAGTGAATATGCGTGATTGTATCTGTGTACGTCTGTGTGCTGTTTGTGCGAATGAATATTATGTGTGCATGTGCGCGAATGTATTTGTGTATGTCTGTTCATTCATCTATATTTATCCACATATTATCATCCACTCCATCACGATTTTTTTTTTTTTAATGTATATTTTCAGCCCTCGGCTGCCTCACTCAATAAACCTTTTATTATTATTATTATTATTATTGTCGGCCCTGGTACACACACACACACACACGCCTAAGATGATACTAATGAGCGCTAGTGAGACGAGACTTTCCCAGTACGTGACCAGACAGAATGCATGAGTCCAACCTACACTTATACTTACAGGCCAAGGACACTCCATGCACATCATACTCATTAAGGAGGGAGGGTAGCCTAGGATGTCTTGTTGGGAATTTGCAAACCTACTGACTGATTACTCCAACTCCTCTGCTGATTTCCTCCAACTCCTCTCCTGATTCCTCCAAAGTATGTTTTGTTTATTTTTTTGTTGGTGAAATGAAAACCTTTTAAGGTGGTAATTCTTTTTTGTTACATTGGAGTAGCTTGATTCCTCCAAAGTATGCCAAGAAACAGGACCAGATGAACAAATATAATGGTGTACTGTTGTTTGGAAGAGTTTGGAGAATTCAGTTGCTCCAGATTTCCCCCTTAATTCCTCCAAACTATATATATTCTATCGTTGGTGAACTAGATGACTACTGTTACCTCCAAAATATACTCCAGATTTATAAATAATACTGAGTTTATCTCGTCTGTTTTCTGATATGGTTTGGGGGGGAATCAAGTCACCACCAGCCCAACAATTTACCAACAAAACAAATTAACCCTTTAATATTTCAATGGAGAAAAAAATTATCAATGGATTTCATGAGTACAATACAATGGAGTTTCCTTCCACACGTGACTTGTTGAAGGAACACCGGAGTGAAAGTTCTCCCACAGTATATAATAATAGTAATAATAATAATAATGTATAAAATTAAAACTAAAATACAAGTAAAATTAACAGTAATTTGGTATGTAGTCTAAAATAATAATAATAATAGTAATCATAACATAATAAAAAATAAACTATAATAAGGTAATAATGAGTACCGTTTGTAATGCTCTTATAATAATCCGTGTAATGTGTGTTGGGGGTTGAGGTGTGAGCAGGCAGAGAGACGTGACAGAATGTGCTTGTCAGGGCAGGGAACCACAGTGTTGTCAGCAGCAAGCATGTAAAAGGAACCCTGTATGTGATGTAGTCAGATAGTTGGAGGATAGCAAACAAGTCCTTCAAATATTGCCACGAAACACCACTTGCCTAGGCCTATATGGAAGGAGCTTAGTTTCGAGGTATTGTCAGGAGGAATCAGAAGCCTCCAATTCTTAAGGACCCTGTGATCGTGTATGGGACCTGGTGGCTTCTGATTCCTCCTGACTGTGCCACGAAACATGCAAGCACCTTTAATGTAATGCAGGTGGTGTTTCGTGGCAATGTTTGAAGGACTCTCTAACCTCCAATTATCTGACTACATCACAGGGTCCCTTGGTTAACATGTTGGGGTTGCTGGTGATTCCATACTCTTCTATAAAAAATCCTGCCACATCCTTTAGTCCTCATTTTCATCCATATAGAAAAATAATCAATCAATCAATCGAATAAATAGTAAAACAAATATCAGTGTAATGAAGGTGAAGCAGCCATTAAACGTGAATCTTATGAATAAATATTACAGGTTAAGAACAGCTATAGTTTTGGCATTAATTTTATGACGTGTGTGTGTGTGTGTGTGTGTACCTACCTTGCTACCTGATTCCATTCCCTTCAGACTCCTGCATTTGCCTTTCTCCCTGCCCCTGATCCCTGGCTGGCATATTGCACATCGCAGACACACACACACACACACACATATACCTTGTTCCTGATCCCCGTCTTACCCTCTACTGCTGCTTCTCATCCTCTGACCCTAATCCCTTCTCTCCTCTTCTCACCAGCACCTCCACCTAAGCCTCTGTTCCTCTCCCTGACCTCTCCAAGATACACGCTTGCAAACACACACATGCATAATAAAACTATAAATATATGTATTTTATATACAGTATATATTATTATATAATTAACATAATATATACAGGGTGTCTCACGAGTTTTGACCGAAAACTTGGCAAAGAAAACAAGAACATGAAGGAAAACCCTTCAAAAGCTCCGGCTCTTAATGATTCAAGTGAAATGAGTGAGTGAGTGAGTGAGTGAGTTGAACTCCTTATAAGAAATGGTCGACCCAAGAAGAATGAGTGAGTGAATGAGTCAGTTGAAGCTCTTTTAAGAAGTTGTCGCCCCAAGAACAAGAACAAGAACAAGAACAATAATTACGATAAGACCTTTAGCTCTCGGCTGAGGCCGGAGCTAAAAATACTCTTGATATATTGGTTTTCTAGTCTAGTTTAAAAATAATTAAAACAACTAAATGTGTGCCCGTCTTGTGTTGTCAAATGGCGGTGAGCATCGGAGGGAGTGGAAGCCTAATATCGTTTTCGGACCAAAGAGGCCTTATTTATTTATACAAGCCTGTATAAAAAGAAATTCCGTGAAATGTAGGGAAATGCTAAGACTTGCAGGTAGTATATGTCAGATGAGTTTACCTAATCTCCAAAAGATATTAATCATATTTCGTCGAATATTATTTATAGGGGCCTGGTATTATCCCTCTGCATTGAAAATATGATTCAATGCACATTATAGAATATTACATAATGTTATCATGATAAAACTTATTAAGATGAAATAAATAAGGCCTTTTTAGTCCGAAAACGACATTAGGCTCCCACTCCCTCCGATGCTCACAGCCATTTGACAACACGAAACGGGCACACATTTAATTGTTTTAATTAATTTTAAATTAGACAAGAAAACAAATATATCACTAGAGTATTTTCTACTTACAATTACTTAAGGATGCATTTGTCAGACATCATCATCATATTCGGTTTAACGTCCGTCTTACATGCTGGCATGCGTTGGACGGTCTGTATATATAGAGAGAAAGGGAAAGAGAGAGAGACTGACTTGGTACAAATATTTAGTGTGTAGTCCAAAAGTGTGAGATGTCAGTGAGAGGAGTGTGTGTTGTTTAGAGTAACCCAAGCAAAGGGGAGGGTAGAAACATGAAGGGAGGGAAAGGAGTACAAAGGAAACGACGAAGGAGAGAATAGACCAATATGAAAAAGAAAGGAAGAGACTGAAGAAAACATAAACAGGGAATAACCAAATAAATGGTACGAAAACATAAAAATGAAAAAAGGAGAGAGAGAGAGAGAGAGAGAGAGAGAGAGAGAGAGAGAGAGAGAGAGAGAGAGAGAGAGAGAGAGAGAGAGAGAGAGAGAGAGAGAGAGAGAGAGAGAGAGAGAGAGAGAGAGAGTGAGAGAGAGAGAGAAGGGAGGCACAAGGAAATCCTGCCAACCAACCAAGGCTATCCCCGGTGGACCCTTCACTGCAGTATGCCTCAGGAGGGAATGTGTAAAGAGAGAGGGTGGAATGGGAGAGAGAGAGTGGAATGGGAGAGAGAGAGGGTGGAATGGGAGAGAGAGAGGGTGGAATGGGAGAGAGAGAGGGTGGAATGGGAGAGAGAGAGGGTGGAAGAGGAGAGAGATGGAGGAAGGGAGAGTGACGCAGAGAGGAGTGAGAGAAGAGAGGGGAGAGTGGGGGTGGAGCAAAAGTGAAAAGATGAGAGAAAAACAGAGGGGGAGGGGAAGGAAGAGAGAGAGAGAGAATGGACGACAGGAGAGACAGAGAGGAGAGAGAATGAGTTGGCCATTAGAGATAACAAGGAAGGAAAAGGAGACATATACAGATTGATACAGATACAGAAAGACGGAGAGAGAGAGGGGAAAGAAACGGAAACAAAGTGGAAGGGAGAAGGAGAAATCAGAGAGAAAGAGGAAGGGGAAAGAGAGATAAACAGAGCGGAAGGGAGAGAGAGAAACGGAGAGTGGAAGGGAGAGAGAGAAACGGAGAGTGGAAGGGAGAGAGAGAGAGTGAGGGTAAAAAGACAAAAAACAGACGCAGAGGGAGAAGAGGGAAACAGGGGGTGTAGCAAAAGAGGCAGTCAGGTAGTAACAAAACGAGGGGAACATCACTACAGTAGCAGGTTAGGCCTAGTTAGTTGGTCTCCCCTCACACCATCACCACCACCAACCAATAACAAGGGAGAAGAAAAAGAACAAATCCCGGAACGAAAATAATACCACAGTACTAATCATCCGTGTTTTTTTTTTCTTGAGGGGATCACTTTCTTTCATGTAGACTCTTATTTTAGGGACCCTGTGTTCGTGTATGATGATAATTGAAAGATTCTGATTCCTCCTGACCATGCCACGAAACAAGCTCCTTTCATATAGGTGGTGTTTCGTGACAAAGTTTGAATGACTCACTAACCTCCAATTTTCTGACTACATCACAGGGTCCCTTAATAAAACACTAGGAATGCTTTGAATATTAGTGGGTTGGAATGGGTGTTGTAGGCTATGTACTCGTTCAAAGTTAAGAAGAAAAAATAGAAAGAGGAGGAGAGAGGTGAGTTTATTTGTTAGATAGAATTATTGATGGCATAGAAGACGAATACACACATACCCAAAAGGAGAACGAAGAAATGATGATAGAGGTAGGTAAACAATGTAGACTAGATATATACAGACAGATGGAAAGGGAACAATATAGGACAGATGGAGAGGGAACAACAGATGACAGAAGTATGTAAATGTGTAGTAAATTGAAACGACACTCTCTGAAGGACGAAGGTAGGTCGCAAGTAAGCAAGATGAAAGAACCCAAAGACACACACACAGAGAAGGAAGGAGGGGTTGACAGGTAAAATTGTCAGCAAGATGGAAAAAAACAAAGTCACACAAAGAAACATGAAGGAGGGTTTGACAGAGGTAAGATGATAAGAAGAAGGGGGTGGTGGCAGAAGTAACATGGGAAACAAGATGAAAGAAAACAAAGACACACAGAGAAAGGAGGAGTTGACAGAGGTAAGATGGTAAGAAAAAGGTGTTGGCAAAAGTACTGTAACAAGGGCAGCAAGATTAAAAGAAAACAAATACAGTGAATGAAGAACGAAGGGTTGACAGAGTTAAGGTAAAGTGATGACAGAAGTAACATGGAAAACTAGATGAAAGAAAACAAATACAAACAGAGAATGAAGAAGGAAGGGTTGACAGAGGTAAGGTAAGATGCTGGCTAGAATGATTATGACAGCCTCTGAGGGACGACGAGATGATGATGGTTGTTATTGTTGTTGTTGGTGGTGGTGTGGCAGATACAAGGTCCCCAAATCACAGGTACAGTACAAAAAAAAAAAAAAAAAAAAAAAAAAAACTATGGTTATACTTTCTGCACGATACAAAATGACACTACGAATGAAGGCTTTTGATAAACAGCCTTCTCACATTGGTATCCCTGCGTATGTATGTATGTATATATATGTTGTGGCCGCATCTGTTATCAAAAACCTTCATTCGTGGTGTCATTTTGTATCGCGCATGAGGTGTAACCATAGTTTTTTTGTTGCGTGTACATACATACATACATAGGCCAGGGCATCACTTGAATTACTGTAACTTACGCACACGCAATCAGGGAGGCACACACACATACACAATCATAGAGGCACGCACATACACTATCACAGAGGCGCGCGCACACAATCACAGGAACACACGCACATACACAATCATAAAGGCACACACACACGAGAGAGAGAGAGAGAGAGAGAGAGAGAGAGAGAGAGAGAGAGAGAGAGAGAGAGAGAGAGAGAGAGAGAGAGAGCACAGGGTATAATGACTAAGTAAGAATCGATGGGCTTTCCCCGGTAACTCCTTGAAAGTTAATAAACACGTTATTTCCCATTATTCTTCCCTGAGCGAAACCATTAATAAAATATTCCATGCGTTATGTTAAGTTTCCAATAATTAAATATCCGATATTATAAAATCCCTGTCATCTATAGTTAAAGACATGAAATAAAATAAATAAATACATAAATAAATAAGACATAATAATAAACTCAAATGGGTCACCTTCCCACGCCTACAACATGACTTTTGCTCGTGACTGCACACTAAGGATCATAATCACGTCACATGTCAATTTCCTCTACACAGTGAGACGAGATGAGAACCAAGAAACTAATGTATGAAAACTATAGGACCCACACTGTCATTATCCCATTTAGTAAGGCGAGAAAATTAAGTTGGGAGGATTGAAGACAGACAGAGAGGTGAAAATAATGTGTGTGTGAGGTGAGCATGATTACAAGTGGACATGTAAGGCAATGTTGGTGATGCTGGAAGATTGGGTGGGGCGAGGAGTTGGTGGTGGTGGTGGAGGCTGTGTGGTGGTAGAGTGGGAAGGTGGATGGTAGTGGAGTGGGTGGTGAAGTGGAGTTGTGCAGTGGATGGTGGTGGAGAGGGTGGGGAAGTGGAGTTGTGGAGTGGATGGTGGAGAGGGTGGGGAAGTGAAGTTGTGGAGTGGATGGTGGTGTAGTGGATGGGGATGTGAAGTTGTGGAGTGGATGGAGGCTGTAGTAGTAGAGGGGGAAGGTGGATGGTGGTGGAGAGGGTGGAGTTGGTGGTGATATTGGTGGCTGTATGTATGTGGATTTAGGTGGGTGAGGTGAGGATGGAATAAGATGTAAATAAGGATGATGATTTACAGTAGATAAATATATAGATGGATGGAAGTAGAGCATGTAGGGGTGAAGGTGGATGATGATGATATGTGTGTATGTGTATTTATTTGTTTGTTTGTTTGTCTATTTGTTTGCTTGTTTGTGTGTTTGTGTGTGTGTGTGTCTGTTTGTGTGTGTGTGTGTGTGTTTGTGTGTGTGTAGAAAGGAGTAACATTTTATCACTGGCATGGAGGAGGACTGGCTGGAAATTGTGTACTGAGGGTAAACTAATGAACACTCTGCTTCCCTCGTCGCCTCACACACAAACCAACACACCAACAAAAAGAGGAAGCCTTATCACTTGCTCTGAAAAATGGCCCTCGCCCGTTTCCTGCCTTGTGACACAACAGTATACACACATCTAATAGAGTTCTGTTAATGGCACACACACACACATTAGAACACATACATACTGCCTATCTCTCATACACACACACAATTTAGAACACACACATACGGTTTATCTCTCTCTCTCTCTCACACACACACACACACACACACACACACACACACACACACACACACACACACACACACACACACACACACACACACACACACACACACACACGAACCCCTTGTTGCCCCACCTCCCCCCGTGACCAGAAAAACTCTGAGTTCTACCCTGAATATGGTAATGCAGAGATGTCATTTTTCTTTCGACATCCTTGTATTTGTGAGATGGGGAGAGGAAGAGGAAGAAGAGAACGAGGAAAGGGGAGAGTTGAAAAAAGAGAAGTGGAAGAAGTGAAAAAGGGAGAAGTGAAAGAGGAGGGGAGGAGGAAGAGAACGAGGAAGGAGAGAGGGGAGAGGTGAAAGATAAACGGGAAGAGAATAAACGAATATATTATCTAGGAACAAAGAAGACGAATAGGAGATGAGGAGAGAAGATATAGCAAGAATAAAGAAGTAGACAAAACAAGTGAAAAAAAGAATTGTTAAGGAGAAAGCACAGAGGGAAGAAGGAATAGCAAGAATAAAGTAGGAGACAGAACAAACGAAAGAATAAGAAAATGATAAATGCAAGGAATAATTGAGATAGAAAAAGGAATTAAGGAAGCAGTACCTGTAACATACACAAGGCCATCAAGGCAAAGTAAAGCACCACACACACACACACACACACACACACACACACACACACACACACACACACACACACACACACACACACACATGTCGTCCCATTCATATCACCTCCAGGTCATAGAGTTTTTATAGGCAGCTAGGTAATGACGGGGTGGGGTAGTGGTGTTTGAGGTGGTTGTGGTGTTGGTGTTGGTGGTGGTTGTGGTTGAGGTGGTTATATAAGGTAGTGGTGGTGGTGAGGATTGTGGTGGATGTGGTAGTGGTGGTGAGGATTGTGGTAGTAGTGGTGGTGGTGAGGATTATGGTGGTGGTGGTGAGGATTGTGGTGGTGGTGGTGAGGATTGTGGTAGTGGGGATGGTGATAGGGGGTGGTGGTTGTTGTTGTAGGTGGTGGTGGTGGTGGTGACAGGGGCAGTGGAGGTTGAAGTGGTGGTGGTAGTGGTGATGGGGGTGGTAGTGGTAGTAATGGTAGGGGTACAGGAACAGAAAGTATGCTGTTAGCCTAAGCAAGCACTGGGACCTCAGGTTAAGTTGTTACCAGAGAACGAAATAATGTGTGAAGTAAATACCAGGTACATATTTTCATTCTATATTCATAATTATTCTTACCGTTGTTTTTATAATACCACGCACGAACTAAAAGAGAGGAATTAATAAAAATGAAGTGTTGCTTCGAAATAAAAATAATGTCTGCACCCTTTAACTTCCTCCCTATCCAAATGGGGAAAATAAGAAGATAATGTTTCCAAGTTATAAAAAATAATTCTCCTTCACCTTCCATCCTTACTTAGCTACACGATATAAAAGAAAATATACCACATATAAAAAAAATTCCATCCTTCCTCCTACCCACCCAAAAGAGGAAAAAATAGTTATGAAAAAAATATATATCATAAAAAAGTTAATTGTGCTCCACCCTCCTCCCGCCTCCAGCAAATGTCATGTGAGGAACATATTGAAGGGGAAGGCTGGCTACTGATTCCTCCAATATATACCACAAAACTAAACCCTATATCAGACACACTGGAGTGGTTTGTCTCTTCTTTGATTCCTCCAAACTGTGCCAGCAAACTCCGTGTATGGTAGTAGTATTTTCTGGTGGAGGTATCGTAATGTACCAACTCATCGTAATTAGTTAGTTCATGGTATTTATTACATGCAAGGACGATGGCTCAGTGTATGGAAGTAGCAAATGTCTGGTATAAGTCATCGTAATTAGTTAGCTCACGGTATTAATAAGATAGGACCATAAATATTATCATCATTAATAGAATTATGTACATGTATAGATATCTTTCGCAATCAAAATATATTCACCTAAATTTATGGTATGTTATAGAAAAAACGAAAACAAAACAAGGAAGTGTTGAGTATCATTCAATATGGAATAACATGTTGTAAGAGGCATCATTATTATTACATTCGTGTGTATCATTATTTTCACACACACACACAACACAACAACCATCCCGTTCCCAGACTCAAGGTGTACCACGAAAACCTACTCTCAAACACACACACACACACACACTATCCTACCCCTTCCACCCACCCACCCGCCCGCAGCACACATAATAATAAACACACCCACCTCACCCAAATCACCACCAACAACCCTCTTCCACCTTGCACCACCTCCACTATCTCCACCTTCACTCCCACCACTACCACTACTACCACTACCACCACCACCACTACTACCACTACCACCACCACCACTACTACCACCACCACCACCTTCACTCCCAACACTACCACCACCTTCCACCTCCAACACTACCATCACCACAACCACTACCTCCTTCCACCACTACCACCTCTTCCAACATCACCTTCATCAGTGCCTCAAGGTGTGTGTGTGTGTGTGTGTGTGTGTGTCACCGGAAGTAGCCTGGTTCCTTACATGGGTATATGGTACATTGGTTCCACATAACTTTGCGTGTTGTCTGGTGTGTGGCATTATCCTCACCCAACCCAATTTTGACCTTCTTGGGTAACTAGAGTGTATCATTAGACTTATTATCCTTATTACCTTATGATGGGATGTGCGTGTCAGGAGTAGACCATTAAATTTTATCCTTATACTTTTTTTTATCATCTTAGCTTGGTGTATTATTATTATTATTATTATTATTATTATTCTATTATTATTATTATTATTATTATTATTATTATTATTATTTATCATTATCATTATTATCATTATTATTATTATTGAGTGTATCATTAATTTTCGTAAACTCGGATTATTATCATTTTTTCTACGCCATGTTTAAAATCTTTATACACTAATTTCTATTTAGTATACATATATATAAAAATACATACATACATACAGAATCCCAGATCGTGACATAAAAGACATAGGGTCACGATAGCAAATAGAGGTTGTGATAATATCAACACGAATGGTAATAACGAACAACACACACACACACACACATTATTATCAAACTGCACAGCTTCACCGGCCTACACTCGTACACTCCTGGGGAACGACCATATTCTATTCCTGTTTCAGTGGGGTAGTAAATACTGCAATCGAATTCGCAAAAAAAAAAAACATGCCGTGTGAAATTGCCATACGTATAATCCTAGCTTGCTTGTTTTGTCAATAGTTTTTATTATAACTTAACTCACGTGAACATATGTAAATTTAACGTGTAAACTTTATGTAAGGGGCATTATATGCGTGTTTTTCAATGAGGAAGTAATATTTTTGTACTACATATATATAACAGAATTCCCGTACATATAATAACAGTAAAATCCCTGTAACAGAATTCCCGTAAAAATAATAACAGTAAAATCCCTGTAGGTATGCACTTTGGGAAACGGTGATTATAAAAAGGTTTCAATGAGGAAATACTAAAGCTGAAATTACCCCAAAAAACATTATTGTATGTAAAACTGCCGAATGAAATTTAGAAAATAGTGATAATTAAAAGGTACGGTACATGAATGAGGAAGTAATAAAGTTATAAATTCAGGAAAACAAAAAATATGATATTCAAAATAACCATATGCGACTCCAGGG
This sequence comes from Petrolisthes manimaculis, assembly GCA_034508575.1. NCBI lineage: Eukaryota > Metazoa > Arthropoda > Malacostraca > Decapoda > Porcellanidae > Petrolisthes > Petrolisthes manimaculis. The sequence continues at coordinate 30,581 of JAWZYT010004287.1, forward strand.
ATTATAATTATGTATCCAGATGAAAACACCAGAGGGAGAGAGATAAAGAGGGACCTTCACTCACCTCATTTGGCTACAACAGCTTCTCCAGGGCATAAACATTGTGAATTGAGGAAGCAGGGGAAAAAATATGATAAAAATAAATCTCATAAACAATGCTACTCCTCCTCCACCCTTTCCTACTACTACTCCTCCTCCTCCTCTTTCACATTTATCTGTCTCTTCCTTCCTTCCTTTCTTTCTCTATAATTCATTCTCATTTTCATATTTCTTCTCCCAAATTTTCCCTCTTCCTTCTCTCACTCCACTCATTCTTTTACCTCCTCTCTCTTCCACCTTCACTACTCCACTTACTTCCTTCTCCACCCCCACTTCAGGCCATCTATATCCACCCTCCACCCCCCACACACACCCACCAGTCAGCCTCCAACCCTTCTCACTCCCAGGCACTAATTAATATGGGTCCAAGTGGCTTTTTTGGTTCACCTTTTGCCAGGGTGTGTGTGTGTGTGTGTGACTAGAAAGTTGACGTTAATGTAAAGGTGAAACAATTATCTCCTCCAAGGTAAAGAGAGGAGTGTCATGTGTTGGTGTGTGTCATATGTGTACTACATAGGTGTGTCATATTGTGTAGGTGTGTGTGTCGTATTGTGTAGGTGTGTGTCATATGTAAGTCTGTTTCATAGGTGTAGGTGTCAAACGTGTATGTATGTATCAAGTATATGAGAGAGAGAGAGAGAGAGAGAGAGAGAGAGAGAGAGAGAGAGAGAGAGAGAGAGAGAGAGAGAGAGAGAGAGAGAGAGAGAGAGAGAGAGAGAGAGAGAGAGAGAGAGAGAGAGAGAGAGAGAGAGAGAGAGAGAGAGAGAGAGAGAGAGAGAGAGAGAGAGAGAGAGAGAGAGAGAGAGAGAGCGAGATAGATAGAGATAGATAGAGATAGATAGATATAGAGATAGAGATAGAGATAGAGAGAGAGAGAAAAGTAAGTAAGTAAGTAAGAAGGGGTGTGCCCAGATTCACTACATTATTACAGTGTTACCAAAAAGTGTGTAGGTGACAAGGCCGACATGGAAATTGTGGGGTGGGGTGGAATAAGGAAACGAGGGCGGAGGGGGTCGTGACGGATACACCCTACACCCCCCCACCCCCCATTCTCTCTTCCTATTCCAACTCTTCATCTCTTCATTTCGTTCTCCTCCTCCTCTTCTTTCTACTATTCCTCATCTTTTCTTCTCCTTGTTACTCCTCCCTTTCTTCTCACTTTGTCTGCCTTCTCTTCTCCTTCCTCCTCCTCCTCCTCCTCCACATTTCTCTTCCCTCTCCCCCTCCCCCCCATTTCACTTTTTCCTCCACCTCCTCCACCTACGCTAGAGGGGGAGGCTGGAGCTGTGTGTGTGTGTGTGTGTGTAACTCCAGATTAATGCCAATGTAATTAATCTCACCACCTGTACCTAAATTTATCATTCACTTATGCAAAACTATGTCTTATGAAAGCTGTCTATTTATTTAGCTATCAACTTTCTATCCATCTTGTGCATATATTTTAAATTATAACCTTTCTAACTCCTCAAACACACACACACACACACACACACAAACACCCAAGACACATACATACACACACACAAACAAACACCCAACACACACACAAAAACACCCAACACACACACAAAAACACCCAACACACACACAAATACCCAACACACACACACACAGACGCATTTCCTGGCTATAAAACTCGGCACCAAACAATCAAACCCCGTGTCTGCCTTCTATAGCTTCGTCTGACAGCCCCAACCTTCTGTTCTGCTGGTGAATGTAAACACGACTGGATCAATGCAAAAATGATGACAGGCTGTATGAGAAAAAAACATAATGGAAACGATTTTAGGAGGGAGAATAATTGGCTTGCAGGTACATTCGGTTCACCATATAAACACCATAAAAATAAAAAATAAAAACAAATAAAAAACTATGGAGTAGGAGAGTAGTCTGATGGTTGTATAAAAATGTTTCACACGAGAATTGCACCCACAGCAGTTTTTTTTTTTTTACCTTGTGTACAGTGTATATATAGTCAGAGGTCATCAGGTCTTACTATTTCTGTTCATAACACGAGCACACTAAAATAAATATCTATATAGAGAGAGAGGGTTCAGATACTGTACCTCAATTTTCCTGTCAGGTTGTGAAGGTCTACGGACACAGGCACCCTATTTGGCTTTCTTTTATTTTTTAACTTTATTATCTATGTCAAAAAGCAACCCTGAGATGTATTCAGAATATTGGAGGTAAATGAGTCCTTTAAATATCGCCAAGAAACATCATCTAAATACTACTAGCTTCCTTCGTAGTATAGTCTGGAGGAATCAGGAGCCTCCAATTTTCATACACGATCACAAGGTCCTTAAGCAATGGCAGTGGTGATTAGGGATGGTGATGGTAGTGTGGTGGTGGTGGTGGTGTAGGTGGTGATATTAGGCCTAGGCAGTGGTGGTGGAAGGGGTGGTGGAGGTAGGGGTGATGGTGGAAGGAGTAGTGGTGGTAGGGGTGATGGTCGAAGAGGCACTCATTTATCTGAGTAAACAAGGGAAGGATGTCACCTTTTCCTTCCTTCCCTCCCACTCACTCACTCACTCATTCATTCACTCTCCCTTCTTTCCTTCCTTTCCTTATACACTACAGACATCCCCTTTTCCCTCTCCCTTTCTACATACATATACCCTTCAATTCCCTCTCACTCTCTCACCTTTCTCTTATTTCCCTCCCTCCCTTTCTACATATATACATATACTTCTCCCTCCCACTCACTCAATCACTCTCCCTGCCTCTCTACAGACATATACAAGAGGGGTTGAGACATAGGGCATATTTTACAGTCATGCCTTCCTAGGGATATTTTCGTCGACAGTGATAAATTGTGATGAACACCTATTATATATTATTATTTGTATACAATTGGAGAAATAAATTATCTTCTTGTAATTCACGTGGATATTACGAATAATTCAACACTAAAATAACAGTAGCCTACGTGAAAAGCTGACTAGTATATATGTGTGTGTGTGGACTGAAATAAAAAAACAACACAAACACACACAAACAATACAACCCTATACCGTACATTTCCCGTTAATGACATGAGTAGGCAACCACACATACACACACACACACAGTCTCTTGCGTAAAACAGAAAGGTACTATGAAGGGAAAGTGAAACCCCATATGTTTACTATTATTCCATTTCGCCATTAGATAAGTATACAGTTATTCATGTATTCATCTAGTAAGTTAATGAGTTAGTTAACAAATAAGTTAATTTGATAGATTGATAGACAGATAGAATAGATACCGGGTAGTTAGTTAGTTAGTTAGTTAGACAGCATCTACTCCAACCAAACCAACCACAGGATAGGATTTCCTAGTTGTATCTTAGCCTGTCTCACATGTGGTGGCCCATAGGGTTTGATTCCAGGGTGGGGTAAAAACTTGCTCATATAAATAACTGCAGGGAATGTGAACTAATTTGGGGTGGCAGGCTTAATTATACATTTATTCTCTAATTATTTGGGCTGTATATAATTATTTTATTCTTGTGGTTATTTGAGTCATATACACACTATTATTTTTTATCCCACTATATTTGAGTCATATACACACTATTTATTTTTTATCCCACTATATTTGAGTCATATACACACCATTTATTTTTTATCCCACTAATCTAAAAATGTGATTGGATGGAGGAGGTGTGTTTCTTCAGTACTGTACGTTATCTATCTTTCTTCTCCTTCTTTCTTCTCCCTCTTCACCAACACACAAGGAACCGTGTCGTATCATCATTACATCACGTCTTCTTTCGTTCCTCCTTCGTTGTCTCTTTTTTATTTTTTTCCCCAATTTTCTCTCCTCGCTGTCTTTCCTTCTTCTTTCCCATTTTTCTTTATTCATCATTCTCCCTTACCCCATTTCTTCCTCCCTTTATCTTCGCTGTTTCTTTCTATTTCTTTCTCATTTCTCTCTCCTATCTATTCTTCCCTATCCCTCTTCCTTCTCCACCTCTTTCCTTCCCCTCCTCCTTTTCCCATTTCTCTCCTCCTCCTCCTCCTCCTACTTCTATCCAATTTCTCTTTCCTATTTATTCTCCTCTGCTCCTCTTCCTCCTCCTTCACCTCCACCTACTTTGCCTCCTCCTCCCACATTTCTCTCTCCTCCTGCCCTACCTCACCACCTTCTTATCCCCCCTTCCCTCGCCCAAATCTCCTTATTTCCCCTTACCACTCCTAAATCTCCTTATTCCTCCTTCCCTTCTTTGTCTCCTTCACCTTCCCATGCACCTCCTCTCTCCTATACTCAACCCCCCTCCATGCACCTTCCCTCCTCTTCCTCTTCTCTCTCTCTCTTTGTCTCTGTCTCCTTCACCGTTTACTCTCTTCCTCTCCTCCCTTCCATCTCCACCTCCACCCTACCCTGCCTCTCTTACACACACACACACACACACACACACACACACACACACACACACACACACACACACACGTATTTCCCAGCTGCAGTAAACCGTAATCAGCATGACGGTGGAAATCTTACTGTTTACAAACTATCCTTTCCAGACGAGTGTGTGTGAGGGAGGGAGGACTTCATAACGTGTGTGTGTGTGTGTGTGTGTGTGTGTGTGTGTGTGTGTGTGTGTGTGTATTCTTAGTCATTATTATTTGCATTGTTGTTGTTATTATTTTTATTATTTTTAGTATTATTCTTATAATTATGTTTACTATTATTATTATTATTATTAAACCATAAAACACCGGGGGAAGAGAAAACACTACACAACAACCCAACCCTAACCCTCAAACCAAGACACACAACAACCTAGCCCAAACCCTCAAACCAAGACACACAACACAACTCTGGCTAGGCTAATTATCGTACCACCCTGAGTCTGACTTTCCCTACCCTGCCCTGCTCTGCCCCTCAGATGACGTCACACACACTCACGACCACCACACAGTGAAAGTTTCGTGTTATGTTGTGTGTATCCCCGCCGGCTTCTACGAATCTACATGTGCTTCGGGGATGTCAGTACGAACCAACACTGCTTTGAAATAATGAGATGTCTGTATCGTATGTGGCCCTAAGTGTAGAATAGTAAAATAAGACAGGGGCATAAAATGTATAGAGTGATGAACGAAATTTACTGACACTATTATTGACAGAGAAAGACAATAGTGGTGTACTGAGAGTGAGAGAGAGAGAGAGAGAATAAGTGTTTCAGAGACAAATAATAGTGGTGTACAGATAGAGAGAATATCTGTACAGACAGAGAATAGGGGTGTTTCAGAGAGAGAGAGAATGGGTGTACAGAGATAGTCAATAGTGGTATAGGCTACATGAGACCGAGGAGAGACGTGTACATGGAAATAATCAAGATTTATAGAGGCAGAATATCGAGACATACAGTACAGTACAGTACAACCGGACACACCCAGTATGAACTATTAACGTCAGTGTATAAAGGGGATAAGAGAACCAACCCTGAGCAAGACAACCAGCCAACCAGCCATCCATCCAGTCAGTCAGCCAACCAACCAAACACACAAACAGAGAGGCATCTATCCATCCATTCATCCATCCATCCAACTAGACAACCAACAAGACAGCCAGCCAGCCAATTAAGCAGACACACAAACAGAGAGGCAACTATCCCTCCTTTCATCCATCCATCCAGTCAACCAGACAGATATACAGACAGCCATCCATCCATCCAACAAAACAGCCAACTAGACAGACAGATAGATATACAGACAGACAGAGACAGACAAGGACTAGACTAACTAACTAGGGTGGTGGTGGTGGTAGTGGTGGTGGTGGGTGAGTAATGTTTGGATGAGGGTGTGTGGTAGAGGTCGCTAGATATGTCTAAGAGATGAGAGGAGGTGATGACAGATGAGGGGAGAGAAGAGGAGAGTGTGAGAGGATGGTGATGAAGTGAAGCAACGGTGAGAGAAGGGAAGAAGAGTAAAGGAGACAGAGGATGGGATAGCAGAGAACTAAAGTGATACGATATGAGTGTGAGAGAGAGAGAGTTGATATAAGCATGGACGTTTTAGGAATGTACAGTGAGTGAGTGAGTGAGTGTATAAGAGAGTGAGGCAGGACAGTACAGGATATTATAACATAAACAAACACTGACCCACCTCATACCACCATTACAACACACCACTTTATTTACTCGTATACTGTCAACCTTCTTCTTTACTCGCTATGTCTTGCTTAAACCAATGATCTGCCTGTCTTTCTCCTATGAGAGAGAGAGAGAGAATGTGTGTGTGTTTGTTTGTGTGTGTGTGTGTGTGTGTGTGTGTGTTCTGTTGTTGGGGTGAGAGAGATGCATGTTGGGTTGGTGAGGGTGGGAGGATGAAAAGGAGTTGGGAGGAGGGGAAGGGGGAGACAGAGTGGAAAACATGTGTTGGTTAATGTGGCAGAAGGGAGGGAGGAAAGGGAGATGGGGAGGAGAGAAGAGAGGGACGCGAGTCAGAAGGTGTGAGGGAAGGAGGGATGAAATGCGAGAAGAGAAAAATAAGAGAAGAGTGTAAGAGGAGAGATAGAAAGAAAGGAGGGGAGTGGGAAAAATACAAGAAAGATGAGCAACTGAAAAGGGAAGAGGAAAGAAAAGATGATAAAGGATGGACGGAGGAGAAATAATGAGAGATGCCAAGAGGAAAACAGGGAAATAAAGAAAGGAAAAGAGGGAAATAAAGAAAGGAAAGGAGGGAAAGGAATAGGAGGAGTAAGAGGAGATAAATAAAGACAGAAAAAGAGAGATGATGATGATGGAGTAACCTCAGAAGAAAGATGAGTCATGTACTTCACATAGCCTACTACTACCCAGAAGAGAGAGAGAGAGAGAGAGAGAGAGAGAGAGAGAGAGAGAGAGAGAGTTAGTGTTGGAATAAGAGATGCCACGACCCTTTCTGATATCACCGTTTTCTCTCTCCCTCTCTCTCTCTCTCTCTCTCTCTCTCTCTCTCTCTCTCTCTCTCTCTCTCTCTCTCATTACATTCAATTACTTGCCTTAACCTCCTGCCTTGTCCCACCTCTCTCTCTCTCTCTCTCTCTCTCTCTCTCTCTCTCTCTCTCTCTCTCTCTCATAACAATACTAAGGTCGTCTGTTTCTTAGCATAGTTAGTTTGGAGTAACCGGTAGCCCTTCAATTCCTCCATAACAGATTATAATAAAATTAAATCTAAAGCACAGATAGTATCAATTATAAACTGGAGAGCCTTGATTCCTCCAAAGTATGACAGGGAACAGGTCCAGATGAACAAAAATAATGGTGGCCTGTCAGTTGCTTGGAATAGTTTGAACAATTTAAATTGCTACAGATTTACCAAAGATGTATTATTCCCTTTAACATCCCATCTTTTTATAAGTGAATGCTGTTTGTTTGTCTATGCAGCCCTCCAAACAATACAACAAAACAGCTCACCTGTACTCGTATACTAACTTGGTCTGTTTCGTGGCACAGTTTGGAGGAATCAACATGAACCCACAATGAGAACGACATAACAGAAGGCCACTTGTCGGGTGATTGCCAAACTGGACTAATAAATCAATGAACTGCAGATCTTTATCGGGTAATATGTGGCCAAGGACAGTGATGGAATGTTATTATTACGTAATGACTGGAGGAGGGAGAGACTCTTTAATTATTATGGAGGGATATTGATTACTCCAAACTATGCCACGAAACAGACGTCTTTCATGTTTGTTAGTTGGGGATTTGTTGTTTCGTGGCACTGTCTGGAGGAATCAAAAGCCCTCCTATTTAATGAAAGAAGTGTATTTTGTTCTAGTTGTAAATCATGAGCATAAGGATTTTTTATTATTATAATCTACTGCACATGCACATAAATATTCTCTCTATCTCTCTCTCTCTCTCTCTATCTCTCTCTCTCTCTCTCTCTCTCTCTCTCTCTCTCTCTCTCTCTCTCTGAACGTGTGTGTTTGTGTGATGTGCAGGTGTTTGTGATAAGACTGTGTGCGTGTGTATGCATGTGTGTGGTTGTTCATATCATGTTTGTGTGTGTTTCTGAATACTGTACATGAAAATAATCACACACACACACACACACACATTCGTTCCACCACTCACAAAACAACAAACACACCAACATTCACACACACACACACCAATCTCCAACCCTCGACCCACAGGAGCTGACCAGACTACATAAGACACACTCAAAGCCGACTACATCACCGTAATCTGAGGGTCTGTTGTTATGAATTGACAGAAGCACAGCACAGAATAACATAATATACTGTAAAATAATGATGGTGAGGGAGAGGTTATAAATTGACAGAAGAGTAGCACAGAATAACAACATATACTGTACAAAGATGATGGTGAGAGGAAGAGAGGTTATAAATTGACAGAAGCACAACACAAAATAACATACTGTAAAATTTTAAGGAGGGGAAGGAAAGGTAAAGAGTGGTTATACTGACAGAAGCATAGTACAGCATAACATAATATACTGTATAATGTTGATGAAGATAGGAGAGGTAAATAGTAGTGTCATATTTTGCCTTTAAAGCATGACACATTTTACCCCAGGCTGAGAAACTGTTAACTTCTCGGCCTGGATTTTACTTATTTACCTACAAGGGTCAACACTCACTCTGACGTAGATAACACCAACCTCCAGCTCCATCTGTGACCTCTTTTAATTAAGTCACGTACACACACACATACCTGGAAAGACAAAGAGACAATGGTGAGATTTTAATTAGAAGCACGCGTGCGCACTAACATACACACACACGAACCAGGATAGGTAACGAGGTAGTGGCAGAAAACTAACCTACACACACACACACACACAGGGAAAAGGGACATAGAACTATCATGCCTACACACACACACACACACACACACACACAGGTATGGATAGAGGCAGAAAACTAGCCTTCACACACACACACACACACACACACACACACACAGAACTAGCCTAGCCAGAGGACAGGTGACCACACTCGGTCTTGTGGGTATAAACATGATCAGTATCTGTTTCATGAATTCCACCCCCACGCCCCCTGCCTCACTCCCCTTCCTCCCTCATCATCCCACTCCATCCCTCCCTCCCACCTCTCCCTCACCTCCCACCCACCTCTTCCTCACATTTCTCCAACTCTGATTATACCTTTCCTAC
>JAWZYT010004288.1:0-27618 GCA_034508575.1 Petrolisthes manimaculis
ATTGTGGCTGATATTTTGGGTTCTATTCAGATTAAGCTACCCCTCTCCCCCTACACAAACACACACACACACACACACAAAGGCACTTACCATCCCTTCCATCACCTCCTTTCTTCCCATCAACCTTCTTCTTCTCCCCTCCCTCTTTCTTTCCTCCATCATTCCACTTTCCTCTTCCCTCTATCTCTCCATCCTCCTCCCCATGCTTGTTCTCTCCTTATCCTTTCCTTCCTTCAGTCTCTCCTTTGTCCAACCCTTTGATCCTAATTCTTTTATTCATCTCCTCACATCCATCTTCATCCTTTCCCTCCTTTCTCTCCTCCTCCTTCCATATCTTCCCCTTCGATCCTTGTTCTCTTTCTTCTATATCTTCATCACCCATTCATTTCCTGTCGTCTTCCTCCATATTCTTCCATATCTCTCTCCGTCATTTTTTTCTTCTTTCCTTTGTTTTGTCTTCTCTCCTTCGCTCCGTTCTCATCCTCCTTTCCCTCCTTTCCTCCTCCTCCCATTTACCCCTTTTTCTATCTTCTCTACGCATCTCCGTCATTCTCCCCTTCCCCCTTATACACCTTCCTTCCTTTTCTCCTTCCTTCTTAATTCCTTCCCTCCCTCCATTCTCCCCTTACCCCTTCCATCCTTTTCTCCTTCCTTCTTAATTCCTTCCCTCCCTCCATTCTCCCCTTCCCCCTTCCTTCCCTCCATCTTTCCCTCCTTCCTTCCCTCCCCTTCCAAACCAACCGAAGCACAACAAATCCGAAGATGACGTCCAATTCCTTAGTTTCCCCCTATGAAAAATTATCCCTCCTTCCGGACTCCCTCGTTTTTAGTCGAATCCGTACTGATCCGGAAACATTACGGATTCGGATGTTTGTGATGCATTCTGGGTAGACGTCGAGGCTGGGGGGTTTCTGGGGTTCGTGGGTGGGTGGGGGCGAGTGGGTTTGTGGAGAGTGGGGGGGTGGGTGTGGGTTTGGGGATGGGGGTTAGGTTCGTGGAGAGTGGGTGAGTGGGTGGGGGGGTGGGGGGTTTGGGGATGGGGGGGGTGGCTTTGGGGAAGGACATTAGAGGTCGCAGAACTTTCCTTTTGTTAAATGAAATAAATACTCTCTGATCTGAGGGTATAGTTCTGACATTTTTGAAGATTATGATTTCTCCAAATTATTTTTCCAGGCAACAGGATACCATTATTTTTCTTTACCTGGGTGTGTTTTCTGGCATACTTTGGAGGAATCAAGGCACTGTAATGTACCAAAAGTATACTCTCCCCTTAATATGAGTCTTAACAACGAACGATATACGTAGATATATAACAATTTAAACGTCCTAACTCCAATGGTTAAATAGGCTGCTCATACTTCGCCTGATAAACATGCAAACAAGCAACCAACCAATCACTGAACCAATCAAACAACAAATTAACTACCGGTTCCTGTCTATATAAATTAACTACTGCTACACCTGTCTACATAAATAACTAACTCTATACCTACCAAACTAACTAACTAATACTTTACCCAACAACATAAAAAGTGCTGATGGGAAGAGGATGTACGTGAGGGAAAAGGAAAAGGAAATATTTGCTTGGTAAGAAGGAAGGAAAAGTCAGAATGCAAACGAGGGGAATGAAAAATGGGAAGGAAAATGAAGCGAGACGAGGAATTGGAGAAGGTATTTTTGGTGGAATGGAAAGCAGAAGGGAGGAGGAGGAGGAGGAGGAGGAGGAGGAGGAGGAGGAGGAGGAGAAGGAGGAGCAGGGGGGGGGGGGAGTGAAGGCGGAGAGGAAGAGACGACGGAAGGAGATGGGAGGTAAAAGGAAATCTCCCCTTAGGACGGAAAAACATCTCTTCCTCTCCCTTCCGCAGTGACCTCGTGTGTGTGTGTGTGTGTGTGTGTGTGTGTGTGTGTGTGTGAGAGAGAGAGAGAGAGAGAGAGAGAGAGAGAGAGAGAGAGAGAGAGAGAGAGAGAGAGAGAGAGAGAGAGAGAGAGAGAGATTGTGTGTGTGATTGTATGTGTATGTATGTGTGTATGTGTGTGTGTGTGTGTGTGTCATGGAGGTATAAAGGGTGTGTGTGTACGGTTTATCCCTCTTTCCATTTCTTCCTCTGTCTCTCTCTCTTTTCCCCTTATTTCTTCCTCCCCCCTCTCCCCTCTCCATTTATCTCTCTCTACTCCACCTCTGCCATCTATATCCATCTTTTTCTCCTATTGCTGACTCACACACACACACACTCTCTTGTTCCTGCTCTCTTTTGTTCCTGCTCTCTCTTGTTCCTGATCTCCCTTGTTCCTGCTCTCTCTTCTTTCCTTTCTCCTTCCCCTTTCTTCCCTTACCTTTATACTTCCCTGCTTTCCCTGTACATTTCCCTTTCTTCTTTTGATATTCCTCCCTTCCTTCAATATCATTACATTCCCTTCTTCCCTTCCTTTCTCCTTCTTTCAGTTTGTCCCTTCCCAGTCGCTCTCTTTATCTTCGTTTCCTCTCTTCCTACCTTCCTTCCCACTATCTTTCATTTTGTCCCTTCCCAGTCGCTCTTTTTATCTTCTCTCATTTTCTCCCTTTCTTCCTTCCTTCCTTCCTTCCTTCTTCCTTCCTTCCTTCCATTCTGTTTCTTCTGAATCGCACTTTTTATCTTCTATAATATTATTATATCCTTCCCTTTTCCTTCCTTCCTCCCTCATTTCTTCCATTTTGTCCCTTCTCAGTCGCTTTCTTTATTTTCTTACGCTCTCTCCCTCCCTCTTCCTCGAATCACAGGTCCTCCCCCCTTCTCTCTCGAATCACTGCTCCTTCCCACCATATATTGACTGACCCTCTCACCAAAACAACCAAAAACAAAAATACAGTTTGAGAACAACGCTGAAAAACTCTAAAGGGGAAAGTATAGTTTTAGATTGTTGAAAATAATTATTCCTCCAAACTATTCCCAGCAACAGAGCCTTCATTATTTTTTTGTTAATCTGGTCCTGTTTCCTGGCATTACTTTGGAGGAATCAAGGCGTTCCAATGTCCCCAAAAAGTTAGTGAACTCTCCCTTTAAAAAACCCGACCAAGCCTGGCAGGTTTTCCCCCGCGGAGCATAAAATTAATCTTACTTGAGGGGATACCATAGTTGTATACTTTTGGTACATTAGAGTGCCTTGATTCCTCCAAAGTATACCAGAAAACAGGACCAGTTTAACAAAAATAATGGTGTTTTGAGGTTTGGAGTAGTTTGGAGGAATTAGTTACTCTAGATATATCAACGCTGTACAATAATATAGTCCCTTAAAATTAAGCTAAAATAAATTGTTGTCATATAAAAGGTCGTGGCAAGAAAACAGAAATATTAAATAGATCGTAGAGTGTGTGTATATGCTGGTAAATCTGGAGCAAGTGATTCCTCCAAACTACTCCAAGCAACATGCAGGATACCATTATAATGATGTATTCGTTGGTTCTGTTTCCCGACATACTTTGGAGGACTTAAGGGACTCCAATGTACCAAATGTATATATTATGATGCGAGGTGAGGTCAGACCACTCCAGGCAAACATGCGCTACTGAATTAATATTATGTTCGTATGCATCCAGTGGGCTTGTGCTTACGGTTTTGTTTGTGTGTGTGTGTGTGTTTGTGCAAATATAGTGTTCGTATGCATTCAGTGTGCTTGGGCTTGCGATTACGGTGTGTGTTAGTGTGTTTGTGTGTGTGTGTGTGTGTGTGTGTGTGTGTTTTGCGTGCGCACGTGAGCCTATAAAACCTAAAGCCTCCTCAGTAGTAAGTCGTACAGTTTGTCATGTAAAGAATTCGCCATTAATATTAGTGTCAGTATTATTGCATAACTCATTTACTTACCTGTAATAAATCTTTGTTTTGTGTATTTCCGTGCAGATATATTTATTAATTATTATGTATGTATTTTATTTGTTTATTTACATTTTTGTTTTACTTTCGTATTTATATATTTATTTTATTTGCTTATTATATTTTATATATATAAATATATTTTTTTTTACTTTCATATTTATATATTTATTTTATATATTTATTTATTTTTTTGTTTTCTTTTCAGGTGAGTGAGAGCTAAACCCCGAGACAGTCCACCCACAACAACTCTGGTCAGGTATTTGTAATCAGTCTCGCATTCTGACTTGATGGAACACTCGCCAACAACCAACACAAAAACTACATTAAGGGAGAATTCTTGTGTTGGTAATTTTGGAGCAACTATATCCTCCACACTATTCCAAGCGACAAGAACACCATTATTTTTGTTCATTTGGTCCTGTTTCCTGGCATACTTTGGAGGAATCAAGGCACTGCAATGTAACAAAATAGAATTACCTATTAACAGTACGGTAGCTAAAAAAAAAAAAAAAGGTTGGAGGTGGGTATTTGGCACGAGGGAAAATTAAAAACTTGTGCTGTGATACAAAAAATGAAAAGTTCGCATCTGGATTTGCGAGCTGGTAATATGTTTTTTTTGTTTGTTTGTTTACTTGTTTGTTTGCGTGTTTATTACTGATTGAGAAGGCCATTGCTTCCTCCAAACCATGTTAGGAAACAGAGTACCATATCTTTGTAATTAGAGTAGCCTAGGATATCTGTTTCAGGAGGTTTTTGTAGCACTCTAATTATTCATAATAGCTTAAGGGGAGAGTATACTTTTAGTGCATTAAAGTGCATTGATTCCTCCAAAGTATACGAGAAAACAGACTCAGATGAAGAAAAAAAATAATGGTATCCTGTTACCTGGAATAGTTTGGAGGAATAATAATCTCCAAAAATGCCAGAACTATACTCTCCCCTTAAATTCTCCTTTGATAATAATACTGGTACCGGTAATGTGATGTTCTTGTTGTGTTGTGTACAGGAGACGTCTGAGATGCAGTTGTAGTTGTTGTTGATATTGTTGTTGATAATGTTGTTATTTCCGAGAGAGTCAGCGGACCGAAATGGCCATCCGCGGTTCATTAAAGAGAGAGAGAGAGAGAGAGAGAGAGAGAGAGAGAGAGAGAGAGAGAGAGAGAGAGAGAGAGAGAGAGGGAGAGGGAGAGAGGGAGGGGGGGGCTGCACACTGGGGGGTACGTGACTCATACTTTCTCAAGATGAATCGTAATCTTAAGACGGGTCTCTTCTTCCTCCTCACCCCCCTCTCTCTCCCTCCTTCCTTTCTTATCCCCTCTCCCTCCTTCCCTCCTTGTCCCTTCTCTCCCTCCCCTCTCCCTCCTTCTCTCCCCCCCTCTCCCTCCTCTCCCTCCTCTCCCCCATCTCCCTTCTTCCTTTCTTGTCCCCTCTCTTCTTCCTTCTCCCCCCCCTCTCCCTCCTTCCTTTCTTATCCCCCCTCTCCTTCCTTCCCTCCTTGTCCCCCCTCCTCTCCCCCGTTCTTTTTTATCCTTCCATCCCTCTCTTCTTTCTTATCCCTTCCCTCTTCTTCCCTGTCCCTCTCCCTCATTTCTTCTCCTTTCGTTCTCCCTCTTTTCTTCTCCTTTCCCTTTCCCTCCTTTCTTCTCCTTTCCGTCTCCCTCATTTCTTCTCCTTTCCCTCTCCCTTCTTTCTTCTTATTTCCCTCTCTCTCCTTTCTTTTCCTTCCCCCCTTCCTCCAAACTATACCAAGAAACATGCAGACACCCTCATTTGTACCATGCATGCACTGAGGTCGTATCTTTCCTGGGATAGTATGGAGGAATCAGTATAGCTCTCCAAATAGCCTATACCAACAAAAAAAATATTCCCTTAGATAATTACCACCACCCCACACTGGCCTCACTATTTACCTACACATGTTATTGTTATTAATCTCATATTCTCACTGGCCTTACTATTTACCTACACATGTTATTGTTATTAATCTCATATTCTCACTGGCCTTACTATTTACCTACACATGTTATTGTTATTAATCTCGTAATCGTTCCCGTTACTGTTATTTCTGTTGCTACGCCTCTTATTAGTCTTCATATTTTCATTTCTTAATCGTCAACCGTGGAATATCATCCAAATTACTTTCATATAATTTTTAAAGAGACATTAACATAAGTTTACGGTTTACCATTTTATTTAAGTTATTTTTGTACGTACCTGGGTATGAGTAGGACCTAGACTGTATAATTATAGAAAACACACAGATTTTCCTGACCAACAAATGTTCCAATGTTCCTAGTATTTTTTTTCTTGATGCCTCGCGAGCAAACCACAGTGACTTCATTTTGGCTCCCCTTGTGGTGGTTGATGGAGGAAAGATACTGAAGGTTGGCGAGGAAATAATATATGTGGTTATGGAATGAGGGTTAGTGGGAGAGGGAAGAGGGAAGGGGTTATGGAATGAGGGTTAGCGGGAGAGGGAAGGGGGAAGGGGTTAAAGAATGAGCGTTAATGGGATAGGAAAGGGGTGTAGTAGTAGTAGTACTAGTAGTAGTAGTACCTGCATGGTTGGGTTCCTTGTAAGGCTACATTGGTAATATATTTGTATTGTAGAGGATCTGTTTTAAGTCTTATATGTGTAAGGAATGTTGAATGGGTACCTGTAAAATGACAGATAATAAAGAAATAAAAAAGAAAAGAAAGATTAAAATTTACACGATAGAAAGGGAGATTGACATTTGCACGACACAAAGGAAAGAAATACACACACACACACACAGGAGTAAACAATGCAATGGAAATTATATGAGAGAGAGAGAGGAAAAGGAGAGAAGAGAAGAGAAAATAACATAAAGGCCAGACCGTATAATATATAGACGAGATAGATAGATAGCCAGGCAGCAAAACCACAACAGTACTCCCCTCGGCATATTTGGTAAAAGGGACCAGCCGTGCCCGCGATGACAATTCTCTCTGTCCGAGTCACAATGGTAAGAGGAGGGAGATGACAAGATTACCCTGGGGCCCTTGGTACTGTACGACTGACTCCCCACTGTGGCTACAACACCATTTGGAGGGCGACTAGACTAGACTAGACCAACCAACCAACCAAACAACCGCCCGCCCCGCTCTTGTGAACTCTGGTGTGTTGTTTATATGTTGAGGGGGTGAGGGTGGGGGTGAGTGTGTGTGTGAGTTGCGAGGTGTTGGTTTGTTGCTTGTTTGCTTAGTTGGTTGGTTGCTTCCTTGGTTGCCTTTTTGGGATATCTAATTCTAAGTGATTGGTTGGTCATCATTTTGGGGGGATGTCGAGGTTGTTTGTTGGTTGGTTAGTTAGTTGGATGCTTGATTAGTTGTTTGGTTACTTACTTTTTTGGAGTATCTAAGTGATTGGTTAGTCATCATATTGGGGGGATATCGAGGTTGTTTGTTGGTTGGTTGGTTAGTTAGCTGCTTGATTAGTTGCCTTTTGGGGGTTTCGAGGCGGGTGGTTGGTTGGTTCTTTTTGGGGTATCGAGGTTAGGTGGGTGGGTGGCTTGTTGGATGTTCCTTATGGGGTCCCCGTGTGGCAAGTAAGTAACCGTGAAATGTTGTTGGTAAGTCTCCTCGCCAGTGTTGGTTGGTCTATCTTAAACATCTTGTCTTTGGCGAGGTGACAGGGGACTACCATAAGTTGTGTGTGTGTGTGTGTGTGTGTGTGTGTGTGTGTGTGTGTGTGTGTGTGTGTGTGTGTGTGTGTGTGTGTGTGTGTGTGTGTAATTCAGATTTATTTTATATATTTTTTTCCATTTTTTATTTGTTTTAATTTTTGTTGTACTATTGATACATGAATACAATTTACACCTTGTCGTGAATAGAAGTAGAATTCTTTGAAGTTGAAAATTTTGGTAGTGATTGAGAATGTTGGTCTGTCGCGTATCTTGTGATCAGGAAAAGTTTGAAGTTATGTTTGTTTCAACTTTGCTATCCCTATAATGGTGGCAAGTTTATCCTCTGTACTCACACTGTTGGTCCTTCCCACTTCTCGTGTTACATGTGTCGTGTAGGAGGAGAAGAAGGAGGAGGAGGAGGAGGAGAAGGAGAAGGAGAAGGAGAAGGAGAAGGAGAAGGAGGAGGAGGAGGAAGGGGTGTGAGATGGGTTCCATGTATACAGTACCGTATATATATTATTTAGACAAGCCTATTCAGCTGTTGGTATCATTTTTCAGTCTGTTTTTCGGAGGTTTTATCCCTTGTTACTCATGTTATCCTTTTGTGTAATAGGCCTAGTTGTTATAATCTTCATGTCTGATAACTTGAGTGTATGTTCATTACCGGTATGCAATCTTTAACAACAATTTCTTCTTCTTTTTTATATCAGTATTTTGCCATTATGTTTCGGTCACCCCAGTTGGCAATATTCTCTCATAGTTTTAATTTGATTACATTCGCTGTTACATGTTGGAATCAAGAATACATATAGCCTTACCTTAATTTCCTTCGTAGATAAACAAGCATGGTAAGGTACTGCTGGTCAGACCCTAACCTAACCTAATACGTTTTGTACCCTTGAGTGTCCAGTGTCCACGTAGACATAAATGCCGACGTCATTCTGCACATTTCTATAACATTGCCCTACTTAGCTATCAAATCTTTGTAGACATTTTATATAACATTGCCCAACTTAGCTATCAAATCTTTGTGGACATATTCTATAACATTGCCCAAATTTATCTATCAAACAATTCTGTACATTTTTATAGCAGTGCCATAATTTATCTATCAAACAATTCTGTACATTTTTATAGCATTGTCCTAATTTAGCTATCAAATATATTAGCTTATAGGGATACTTCTCTCTTGAACCTTACCTGCCAAGTATAGTATAGCCTAATATGCTGGTACAGTATAAGTAAAGTCAGTCACGGGTTACGTCACCACATACATATACGATAGAGTTGTTTGTAGACATGGCTATACTTGTTATCTTATTTATTAGAGTTGTTTATTACACCACTTGATCTTGTAAGGATTGAGTTTTATCATGAGTCACAGTAGTTACTCCTTTGACGAGTTCATAGATAATATTAGCATTATTTTCTTTATTATCTATCTCTTAATCGATATTTATATTAATTTTAATATATAACTATTTATCGGGTTTTCCAATTATCGAGATCGAGTTAGTTTATAGATTATATTAGTATTATTTTCTTTATTATATATCTCTTTATCGATATTTATGTTAATTTTGATATATAACTATTTATCGGGTTTTCCAATTATCGAGATGGAGTTAGGGTTAGGATTCCATGTGAGGTGAGATTGTACACACACATCTCCAAAAAAAAAATCACTAGAATGTAAAAGTGTTAATTTCCTTAAGTTCTTTTGTTGGTGAATTGGCAGGTCTCTGATTCCTCTAATCTATGCCATGAAACAGATCTCCCATTAGTACCACTGAGAGGCTCTGTTTTCTGGCATAGCTAGGAGGAATAAGTAACCTACTAATTGACCAACAAGAGAACCTTCCCTTAATAGTAATGTACCACGTCATCCACCAAGGTCGATGGAGGAGTACAGTACGGGGTAAGGCTGCTTGGTGGTGTGTCTGTCATGTCCCCATCAATGAGTGAGTGGGTGAGTGATGTAGCGTTTTTTTTTTAGCTACATTCATTAGTAAACATATCAGGTTATAATTTTTCTGGAGTTGGTATACATGACGTTTTGTTGAATATATCAATACTTTTTTTTTTTTATCTAAAGTAAAAAAAAATTTTTTTGGTCATCCTGATTATCTTTCCTAAATATTAAGTAAACTACTATGATTTTTCTTGCGTGTTCTTAAAAATATCACTTGGATATTTTGCTTCGGGCCACATAGCCTATAATAGCCTATGTATTGCAAACTAACTAATGTAATTTTAACTAAACTCAGTACAAGTGTTGATCAAAGTATCCATTACAATATTCATTCACATTAAGTTTAAATACTATTTAACTATCAACACTAATGCTGGCAAAGTTGGCAGGTACACATCTTGAGAACCCTTCCCTTCCTCTACCACTATAAGGCTATATGGTCCTGCCGGCAGTCCCCACCCTCAGGTCTCTTTAGCTCGCCTTTGTACTGTTGGTTAAGTGTCTTTAAGGGTTGGCTTCACACGTCGTACCCCTACTGCCCTTCTCAACCCTTAATCCAACAGTTAACAGACGTGAACAGACTCACACCCTGCTCTCCCTCCTTCCCTCACTCTTTTCACTTCCCTCTCTCCCTCCCTCATTTCCCTCCCTCTTCTCACTCCTCACATTGACCTCCCCTCACCGTCCCTCTCTCCTCACTCTTCTCCCCTCCCCTCTTCCCTCCAGCAGACCCTCCCACCCTCAGTGCAATTCATTTCCATTAGGTTGTCTTGCTGGCGGCTGGTCTGAATATGATAATCTCTTTCGCTTTAAATTAGTTCCTCTTGTGCATTTGTAATATTCTTACTTCCTTTTGTAGCATAAATCTATTTGCTTGTAATTTAAGTCCACTTGTATTTTTTTTCTTCTCTTCGTATCTTAGCATAGCATAACTGTGCATCAGAATTATTTTATTATGAATTATTTTATTATGATTTATAACTGTTCATCGTGGGTACGGCTTCCTTGTAGAATATAGTGTTGGAGGTGTTGTTATACATTATAAGTGTTGTATTGTATAGTCGTATACGAAGAAGTTTAGGTTCTGTCTCTGAAAATGATGATGTTATCGCCGGTGTAGGTAAATTTATAATGATGTAAGTGATTCAATTTTCTGGTAAGATCAAACACGGCAGCGTCATGAAACGTTTTGTATGACTGATTACTTAATTAAAAATCGGACTCTTTAGAAATTGAATAGCCTTGTGCACCCAAGCTGGCAAAAAAACTCCGAATAATTAAATAGTATAATCCTCGTACGATCTCATAGGTTAATCAAAATTTCTCTGACTTGCACTTGATTAATGGTTATATTATTCGGGAAAAGGAAAGCTGAGATGATAGTATTCCAAACAGATAAATAATCACTTTAGAATGGCTATACACCGTGATCAGAGTCTCTTGTGACAAACACTTGACGATTTTATTCAGCTGAGGGAAAGTAAAGATGTAATGGTCAACAGGTGGTAAGTCAGTAATTAATGGACGGTCACAAGGCTCACACGATTATACCGGCCCAGTTTACAGGGATAGAACAACAACAATAACAACAACAACAATGCAGATGGCAACAACTACAACAAAAACAGTACAGACGACAACAACAGTACCGTACAGACGACAACAACAATAATACAGACAACAACAACAGTACAGACAACAACAACAACCACTGCAGCAACAACAACAACAACAAGAAGCAGCAGAAGAGTAATAAGTATGTGTGTAATCTATTAGGGTACCGGTAATATAATTTAGTTAGCGTGTACCAGACAGCCATGACATTGTAACCGGGTTGTCATACTCAGGGGGGTAAAGTGAAGTCTGTTAAGTGAAGTCTGTTGTTTATTCACCCTCCATGTCAGACAGAAACGCTGCTGCAGTAACGTCTAATTCGAGATCAAAGAGTACACACACACACACACTCTCACACTCTCTCTCTCTCTCACACACACACACACACACACACACACACACACACACACACACACACACACACACACACACACTCACTCACTCACACACACACACACACACACACACTCACACACTCACTCACTCACACTCTCTCTCTCACACACACACACACACACACACCAGTAAATTTAGCGAGTAGTGTAACTAGATGTATGTATGTAGTATTGTTAGAAGTGAACCCTGGTGCACATTCCCCAAGTATAATAGGTTGAGAGTCCCATTTGTTGGCGACGAGTTTTTCTTACAAGATGTACGGTTTATATTGTATGTGGTGGTCATGTATTTAATTTATACCTGAGCAGTCTTGGAAGGTGGTGCATGGGTGATGTTTTATTTATCGAACAACTGAATATACAGGGTAATAATTTTATGATGAACCCGGGGAGAAGAAGTGTTTGAGAAATTAATGTTATATTATATACTCTGTGTTTTTGGTACATTGGAGTGCCTTGATATTTCCAAAGTATATATATATGTTAGGAAACAAAACCAATTTGTAAATAAAATAGATTCATTGTTACTTGGAATAGTTTGTAGGAATCAATTTCTCTAGAATTAACACCAACAACACTACTTTATAGGACTACCCCAATTATTTAACTCACGTATAGGCTCTCCTAGAAAAAAAGAAGGAAAGGAATGAAAATATAATGGAAGGAAGGGGAATAGGAGAGTAGTACACTTTGGGTAATATGCATCCTGGGTTCATGGGAAGGACACAGTGCCATGTTGTTGTCTTATCTTCACACGATAACACAACACCATTCCATCCAGATAGTATGAATCCCTCTCCACACAACCCAGGCTACATTTACTGCCGTTTTATTGTTTATGTCTGGCCATCTCAAACCTTTGATTATATTCCATCGTAGTAGTGGGTAATGCAGTCTTTCGTAGTTTATGTTTGCTATAGCCAGGGTCGTAGTGGAGAATATCCGTGGTGTTGACGATGGTTGTGGTACCGTTACGATGACTCCATTGACACACTACAGAGTCATCGTACTTGTCCCACGTCATCGTACACACCACGAATGTTCTTGCCTCGATATTTCAGTACTATATCATCCGTATTCTTGAAGACAACATGTGATTATTCGTATTACGGTCTGCCGGCATCTCGGTGTCATGTTTCTCTATCATAGCGAAAGATGTGTGGATTGAAGAACCTGCTACAGCTATTCTAATATCTCTTGTGATTGATTGTATGTTTGCCTCCCTGTATTAAGTGTGTGTAAGGATGGAGTAAACACAATATGAATAGAGAAATGAATATTAAATGCTGTCGGTATTATTAAAATGTTACTTTCATCTGGTCACAATATATCGTAATGTCTTTTAAGATGCTGATGTAGTTATAATTCTGTATCTCCCAGTTATATATTTTTAGAGAGAGAGAGAGAGAGAGAGAGAGAGAGAGAGAGAGAGGCTGAGTGTGAGTGAATATGTGTGTGTGTGTATGTGTGTGTGTGTGTGTGTGTGTGTGTGTTTGTTTGTTTGTTTGTTTGTTTGTTAGAGTGAGTTGTTGTGAGGTTGAGCCCCCTTGGCAGGCAGTTCAGTGTACCTTGTTGTGTGGTGAAGGTTATGATGATAGGAGAGTAGAGGCGACACTCAACCTCCTACTCCAACGCTGCTACTTGAGTGTGACTTAATGTGCTGGGCCTGGGCTATCTCTCCCTCTCTCTCTCTCTCTCTCTCTCTCTCTCTCTCTCTCTCATAGCTCCCCCTGAGAGACTCGAGTAACCAGTCAGTCAGAAAGAGAGATGACGTCACATGCAAAGAGAGAGAGAGAGAGAGAGAGAGAGAGAGAGAGAGAAGGAGATGGAGGACTATGAAAGAAAATGGGCACAATCGAAGAATAGTAAGAAAATATTATGGTCGAATGAAGTGAACTAATTCGTGAAAGGTTGAGTGAAAGTAGGAGAAATAATTATACTGTGGTGTAAGTGACTGGAAACATGGAAAAAAATGTAAAGAAAAAAGAGTCCAAGAGTCACCAAGACAGAACGAGATTTGAAAGAGTTAATTAAAGAGACACCATCCACTCACCCAGACGTACAGACAGACATACAGACAGAGAGTGTATAGAGAGTATGAGAATATGAAAGAGTCATCACCCTAAACCCCAGACAGACAGACAGACAAACAGACAGACAGAAAGAGTGTGAGTGAGTGAGTGAGTGAGTGGGTGGTAGCTCGACTGTAATTATCATTAGGGTTCATTCATAGCTTGGATGACGTAAGGTTTGGGAGAGCATCCACGTCATTCACACACACACTATTTTGACACCTATGGGACTAATACTGTAACCCTTAATTTTACGACTACATATTTACACACACACACACACACACACACACACACACACACACACGCACACACACACACACACACACACACACACACACACACACACACACACACACACACACACACACACTCTCACACGCAAACACCATATTTGACACTTTCAGCACCCCTAAACTTTAACTACATAATAATTTGCTCCCCTCACAACCCCATACTACTTCCATAATCTGCTATAATTTGTAAAGTTGTGTGTTTCTTGCTACTGCTGCTACAACACTGATGATGACTCAACGCCCCCCTGCCCTGCCCTGCTGACGAGACGATGATATAGTACTGTACTTACTTCCCTGGTTCTCAGTCCCTCACATTACTAACTCGATGTCATGCTCACTCACGTCTCTATACTCCTTGACTTTGTTGTACCCGCTTATCCCTCACAACACTCACACTACACTACACAACACACACAACAGTCTTGCTCTCTCTCTCTCTCTCTCTCTCTCTCTCTCTCTCTCTCTCTCTCTCTCTCTCTCACACACACACATAACCCCTGCTTCTCCCACGCCTGCCCCATAGCCTAGTCGTCAGTCCACACTCTTATGATATGACTGTGTGTTGTAACCTTTCCAATGCTCTGCCTGTATAATAGCCTACTCTACCATCACATACCACTCACTGGATATTGTACCATCATCTGTGTTGTTGTTGTTGTAGTTGTTGTGTATGTTTGGTCGTATGTAACAGAATATATTGGTTTTCTATACATATTACCGTACAGTTGTTGCGCAGTATATGAAGCATTGTACAGTCTCGCAGTACCACATACATAAAAGTTGTATATAAGGTGTATTATACTTTATTTAGTTTGCTATCCTTGAAAAAAAAAAATCTAGTACCGAATATAAAATGCCTGTTAGTTATTTCATTTGCTTGAATAATAATCTTTACTTATATATGGGTGCATAAAGGTTATAGAAAAATATAAATATAAATAAAGTAGTGAATAGATTTCGTAATGTCAGAGGTGTTCAGTCAACGTACACACCTAATTACATTTTGATGTTAATTTTATGCCTCCCGCTGACTTGTGCCTCCAGCGACGGTTTACTCCCCTCCTTCCCTCCCTCCCTCCCTCCCTTTCTGTCTATCTATTCACTCCTCTCCCTCATCACCTCCCTCTCTCCCTCCCTCCCTTTCTGTCTATCTGTTCACTCCCCTCCCTCCCTCCCTCCTTGTCCTTTTATTCCCCTCCCTTCCTCCCTCCCTCCCTATTTGTCTATATTTTCACTTCCTACCCTCATTACCACCTTCCCTCCCTCTGTCTGTTCACTCCCATCCCTCAGCACCTACCACCATGGAGCTAGAATAGGAGGAGGCGGCCCGCGCGTTCATTTAGGTCTCAGTGGAGTGAAGCCAGTCAGGTCCTCAGAAGCCAACGCCTAGTATTGGCAAGAAAGGCTGACCACTCATAGTACCCATACAGTTTACCCATATTCCTCACGATGTTTATTCATTTTTAATTACGGTATGACATGTATTTCGTATTCTTTAATTAATAACATGCAATTCACACATCTTTCAATAATATAAATAGAAAGTTATAAATTACTGACCTATCACTCTATACCAAATTGGCCACTGAAATGTATAAGTTTTGTATATATTTGTCAACTCTTTACTTTCACTTTGGATGCCAACTTCTTAGTAATTTGTTTGGCCTTATATACATATTTCACCTGCAAATATGATTCAGCAACTGCCTTAATTAACTAATTCAAGTGATTTTCAGTCGTACATGTGGCCAGCTAAAGTAGAAAATATGTATTTGTAGGCATAATATATTAACACTTATATTATTATTTTGCTACAATCTACCCTCTCCAAAGTGGTGCTGGACCCTCTTTCCCTAAACAGTTTTTCTGATGTAATACATATATCAATTACATCATCAGATGGATACACCAAGTTTACTCTGTCTTTAAGTTTTACCAAGGAAAGAATATGTTTATCAGTCTTGTCTGAGTTTAGGGCAACAATGTATGGTTCACAATACAAGGACTTCATTAACTTATATATATTAAATTCTGCTATATTTAAAACTATCTTATTTGTACACTTTGAGAGGTGAGACTAACTTGGAATATACATGTATTCCTCTGGCTCTATATTAACAGAATCAGATAATATCCTACTTTTCAGAACAGAGTCATTGATTACCTGAAGAGAAACATTATTTTTAATATTTCTAATACACTTGCTTGACACACTTAAAATTGGAACAGAATCCAATGGTATGCATTTCCTTGGAATAATAGGCATGACCAAGTAACCGATCATCCTAAATAGGGAGGCAAAATGAATAATGCAGTATTTAATGATACATGTAATGCCAATTACAGTTACACTGAGAAGGATGCCAACTCTTATATTGTAAATATCATGAAGTCGGAAAAAGAAAAATAACTGAATTATTGTTGTATATTCAAAACCATGACATTTTCAACCTTAGTGATGGGTTGGTGATGGGTCTTACAAACGTAATCCCTTAATGAACTTCCTAATTGATAAATCGGTCCCTCCCTAAGTAACACACAAACACAGCCGTTTATTAATTTGTTTGGTGACCCTCCCTCACACGTGAACATATTTTACCACACCCAGATTGTACACACACATACACAAGCACACGCACACACACACACGCATAGACATACACATGACATACTTTGATAACTGCATAAAAAGGAACTGCTTTACGGTATAATATGTTATTTCTTCACTTTGTCCTGACCACTGAAGATAGTGGTAGTGTTCACCCAAACTGTTTAGTGACAATATATTTCATTGTCTGCAGAATGTATGAATTAATCACCTTTTGGGTGACATAAGTCATGGCCAGATTAATAATTAAGGAGCGGCTGGCGAGCTTCTTGCCAATACCTATATGGCTGACCTGACCTCACTTTTCTGACCGCGGGTCGTCTCCTCCTATTCTAGCTCCATGCCTACCACCCTCCTTCCCTCATCACCTCCCTCCCGCATTACCTCTTTCCCTCCCTCCCTCCCTCCCTCCCGCATCACCTCTCCCTCCCTCCCTCATCACTAAGCACCCTTCCTCTCTGTCTGCCTGAAGGAGTTAGCTAATGTCAGCGATTTGTAGGCACGTGGTTCCTCCAAACTATACTAAAAAAAAACGCGTTACTTTTATGTGACTCCGAATCAATTGTTTTGTATACGGTATTATATAGTTGCGGATAATAGTCTTGCCAATAATATAATAAATATTCAAAATAAATCAATTCTGTAGGTTTTGTTTCATTTGCTCTATTAAGTTTAGTTCAAGAATGAATGTCTAAACTCTAAAGGATGGGTAAAATAGTAATATCACAATTGTTGACCTGACTACATGTTTAATATATTTTAAAGTTTGTAAACTTGTCATATGGTGCAGAATTGTAATATATATTTTTGTTTATAGTTCTATAAATCATGTTTGTTTATAGACATTTTTGTTTATAGGCATTTTCCACAATAACCCTTCATTTGGTCGTTAAGATTCCAATAACTTCTTACGGTCTTACATTATTATCTCAGTTCACCCTTTCATTTCTCTCACTATTAATGTACGTCTTTATTGTGGTAATCAACACCGGATGATTTTGCTTGCGATTGGAAATCCTCCTCGTACCCTGGTGGTTTAATGTCGGCGTATCAGTAGACACAACACGTGCCTGTGGGTCCACTTTGACTGACGAGCTGTTGTCTCCTCACACAGATAACATTCCTGTTCTAATAGCAGACCTGCCTTGGGATGACAGATGTGCACTCGCTCAAAATGTATGTTTACGGGAGGTCCGATGATTTAAGGCGACAGTTGTATACCTTTGGTACATAGAGACCAATGATATCCTCCAAAGTATGACCCAGGAAACAGAACCAGATTGGCAAAAATAGTGGTGGCCTGTTGCTTGTAATAATTTGGAAGATTCAGTTGCTCCAGATATAGCGTACCAACTCTGTACTCTCCTCGTAAAGGTAGAACAGTGTTGTCTCGTTACATGGGGATGGTAAACGAGGATGTGGATGACTAGTCGTTTAGAAAGAACGTTTGATCTGGTTGGGAGAAATTGTGGATGTATTATTGGTACCATTTTTCAGCATGGAATGCTCCAAGAACCTTCATGTGTACCGGCAGTGATTATTATTTTTTTGCTCAATAGTTGCAGAGATATTTTTTAATAACCCGGTCGTACATTCACTGTCAGAAGTGCGCCGACAATCCCCCCTTATATTACAGCTGAATCATATATAAAATAACTTGCAGTACATTCCTTCGCTATGCCTTTTGTCCAGAGCAACTCTCAACAGTCTGTACACGCTGAACTTTTTGCTGGTGACTGTGCAGGTGCCTCATCAAAATAACATGAGTTAGGAGCAGAGTTGTGTGTAGAGTTCGAACAGTGTAGAATCACCAGCACAAATACCAGACGAGTTCAGAGTACGGCATCTACAAAATATGTTGTTGATGTATTTTTAACCATGATTATTTATGCAGTTAGATGGTCAAGTGGTGTCAGCTGCCACCAGGGGGTCAGGATTATCGCTTGCTCGGTGATGGAGTGTTTATTTACTTTTCTTTATCGCGTCAAGTCAACGTTCCTTTACAAACATATTATTGAAAAGCAAATCAGTTCTCCACCACCACGACAACCTCTAATTTGGTGGCGGTGGCCATATCGTTTACCTCTGACAGAATGTAATATATAGTTCTCATAGATGTCAGTGACCCAGGAAGATTGAAGACCTACTGTACGTAGTCGTTAACATAGTCTCCTCCTCATACGGTGTTGTTTCTTAACCAACTATATAAGGATGTGGTTACGATAGTGGAATTTTCTGAACGGGGGCAAATGCAGTACAGGAGAAAAACCAAGATTTCATATAACCAAATGTATTTTATTTTTTATTTTTTTACATTTACAGTTTTGTACCAGAAGCAAAGATATATTTATATATTTTATTTCTATATGCTCTTGTTCGGTTTCATTTGGAATATGCTGTGCTGTTCTGGTCACCAACCCCGAAGAAGGACACAGTGCAACATAATTATTACATGAGTTCAAGCTCTGAAAACAAGGAAATGGAAATTCATTTAACTTGTCCTACATCCTATATGGAATGCCAGTTGATTAAGTTGCGAGAACATGAACTACCAGTGCTGCTTTTAGTTTTTACATACCAACACATCGAGGAACAACGGTAGGAAGTTACCTTGAGGCGTTACATCATGCTGCATTTAGGACGGTAATTTCTTCACATAAGATATCTGCTGTGGAATAGGCTACCAGCAGAGATAATTAACAGTACCTTAATATAATACTTTAAGTCGCAGCTGCAGGTCTCTCTCTCTCTCTCTCTCTCTCTCTCTCTCTCTCTCTCTCTCTCTCTCTCTCTCTCTCTCTCTGACAGTCATTGAGAAGGTGGGGACGTGACGAGGAGAGGAGCTACACTAAGAGTGGTGCTTAACGTCACGAAGAAAACGAGAGGCGAGAGTTGAAGACATACTTGACATGCCATTCCGGGCGTGGCTTGTCTGTTTCCTCACACATTTTGTAGCCTCCTGTTGTCTCCACTTTCCTTGCAAATTTCAACTCCTGGTGTAAAATTATTGTGCATCCCAATGAATTTTTACAAGTTTGGAGTTTACAAGTGTGACCTTTACAATACAAATGTGGAGTTTACAAGTGTGTGACAACAGGGAAAATGGGAGAATGTAAAGACGTTGAAGAGTTGGTGTCGGTAAAATAGGAGTAAATTGTTTGTAAAGAAGTGTAAATGGTGTGTAAATGATGTGTAAATGTTTTAATTGTGTGTAAATGGTTTGTAAATGAGTGTAAATAGTACGTAAATGAATATAAATTGTGTGTATATGGGTGTTAATGGTTTGTAAATGTTTAAATTGTGTGTAAATAGTTTGTAAATGAGTTTAAATTGTGTGTAAATGGTGTGTAAATGAGTGAGGATTGATATGATTCGAGACTATAGATGACTGTGTGGTGAGCTGTAATAGTATTCGGGTAAAGTCAAACAAATACACATTAATTCTCGGGTTGTAGGGAGTGTGGCCAGCAATGCTTCTGTAGTACTCACTCGCTTGTTGTGTCCTCTTATTAGCTCAGTTCCAACTCTACTTACTGCATAATTCCCCTACAGATGATTTAGGTACAGGTTACACACACACACACACACACACACACACACACACACACACAGCTTGCCCGTTTGTCTCTCCCTTGGTCGTAGATGTCTAAGTTACGAGTGTTTGTGTGTCCCTCGGGGGAACTACACTACACTGTCTTGTTTGTATGTCTCGTTCTCATACCCGCATGTGGATTCTTTTGGCATCATACCACACCTACTATAGATGATGTTATTTTCATTATTTTTATTTTTATTAACATTTTTTTTTATTACTACTATTTTATTTTTCTAGACGAGGTAGCTTTCTGTTTTGTTTTTTTATATTAGTGAAAACGCGTCTATTCCCTTTTGCAGTAAGTTACATGACCTTAGATACTGCACATTTCACGTTCATTTCAGTGTTTACATGTTGCAGTTTACTTTAGTACCTATATATGATGGTAGTGAATATTTTTTAGTGTAATTTGTCTTGGATTGCATTATATTTGCCAAAAAGACTTGAAATAAAACGAAGGGACCTGTGCATTTTCGCCAGATTAAAAAAGAAAAGACAAAAAAGTGGAGTGTCTATTGTGTCAATATTTTTGGCCTCGTGTCTTGAACCACATTAAATTTACCAAAAAAAAAAAAAAAAAAAAAAAATTAACTGATGGAACAGGTACACATTTCATTACCTGATATAGAAAAGTAAATGGAATATAATATAGTCGATTGTGTCAAGGAGTTACATGTTTACAGACACGACCATCGGTGGGTGGACTGACAGGGATTGGGTTTATGGTGTTCTGAGTCTTATTACACGCCGCTGTATCGAGTTAACAAAACAAAAATATCGACCTCTAGGATGTGGCACGTTCGGGTGTAGTGCTAGACCCTCGTGTTTGGCTGAGAATACGACACGGCACTTAAGGGACCCTGTGTTGTAGTCTGAAAATTGGAGGTTAGCGAGTCCTTCAAATATTGCCACGAAACATCACCTATACGGAAGGAGGTTGTTTCGAGGCATAGTCAGGAGGAATCGGAAGCCACCAAGTATCAAACACGATCATAGGGTCCTTAAGAGGTGATTCTCTTGGTTGTGAATTAAAAGGCTACTGATTCTTTCTAACTATGCCACGAAACAGACACTCAATCTGTAACATTGAGGTCGTCTGTTTACTGGCATATATAGTTTAGAGGAATCAGAGACCTTCCAATTCACCAACAAGAGAATCTCACCTAAAACAAGAACATGAAGGAAAACCCTTCAAAAGCTCCGGCTCTTAATGATTCAAGTGAAATGAGTGAGTTAGTGAGTGAGTTGAACCCCTTTTAAGAAATGGTCGCCCCAAGAAGAATGAGTGAGTGAGTCAGTTGAACCATTTTAGAAGTTGTCGTCCCAAGAAGAAGAAGAACAAGAACAAGAACAATAATTACGATAAGACCTTGAGCTCTTGGCTGAGGTCGGAGCTAAAAATATATACTGTATATATATAAAACTTTCGGCTGTTTGGATGTAGTTGGTTGTATGTTTTTCGAGCTCGATTTAGGGTACGTATACGTTAATGTAGGCTACGTACAGTCGGCCACACTTCTGGCTGTTACAGTCAGTACTACAAACTCCAGGTGTCTAACGTTTGCATCCCTGACTTTCTGAATCATAGGCTCGAAGATTCTCAGTGGTGAAGAAGTGAGACGGTGCAGGGGGAGAAAGAGAGAGGGAAAGAAGGGGGAGGGAGGAGGGACCAAATCGTCTCACTTCTTCACCACTAAGAATCTTCGAGCCTATGATTCAGAAAGTCAGGGATACAAACGTTAGACACCTGGAGTTTGTAGTACTGACTGTAACAGCCAGAAGTGTGGCCGACTGTACGTACTGTAGAGAATTCTAGTCCGTGCTGGGGTTGAACTGAGAATACGAGTTACTTTTTGTGTCTGACCCGCATGTTCCCTGAAGCTGAGCACACGTTGGTTTTGTTGTTGGACTGGTGGTGGTGAGGAGGCAACCCACGTCAAGTCAAGTCACTTGTTGCACTCTCTCTCTCTCTCTCTCTCTCTCTCTCTCTCTCTCTCTCTCTCGTCGTAAAAATCTTTATACGGTAACCTTCGATCTTTAGACGTCTACCTCCTCTCTGTATACATCTAACTCTATAACCTCAAGTCTGTGTTCATTCCCTGATTGACTGAAGGGCCTGTCACACTGTCACCCATTGTTTTCCTCGTCCTACCTTCAACCTTCGTTCTCGGGCCACGTGTCTTCCTTCCTATTCGTTCGTGGGTGGTCCAACAACCTCTGAAGATGGGTTGGAGGACAGAGGAAACCTAAGATTAACCAGAGGACCGAGGAAAGTGTTCTTCTGTGCTAGGCTACCCTATTAATAACAACAATGAACTACATGTAGACTTACGACCCACTGACCAATTAACTTTGAACAATTTAACCAACCTTTTAAACTACTCGTAACTAAATAACCAGCCCGCTATCCTAACGAAGTAACTGAGGGACTTAAAAGTTACACGTGTAAGAACAGCGTTAACTAAATTGGTGGTGGTGTCTTTCGTTTCATTCCGCCGCCTGCAACATGTGTTTTCTTTGGTCGTTCGTTTTTGCCGGAGTTTGTTTTCTTTGGTGCCTCCCTCTTTTCCCACCTCCCATTTTTCGTTCCTTTCTTCCCGCTGTCTCACTCAAGTCTGCCGTCGAAATTGGTGGCCTAAATTTACCTTCCATTTATTTTTCTTTCTGGTGTTTCAAGTCTGCAGTGGAATTATTTATTATCGGAGCTGCACCAGTTCATATTTATTAAAGTTAATTTCTAGTGTTAGAGGCAGTATAGTATGGGATGAAGCTCAATTTCTTTTCCTGTCGCCTTTTCCCGGTAGCTCTTGCTTCAATTGCTTCATTTTTACGTAATTAGCTTCCATTTTAATTGTTCCATTCACTCCAGGTAGCTCCAGTTTTTACTCTTTAATCCGTTTCCAGCAGCCCCTCTTTTTTTCCTCTTTCCAGCAGCTCAGTGTGTAATTGCTCCAGCCTCCCTTTTACTCTCATGTTTTTCCTTCTCGGTAGCTGCTGCCGTTTCTCTCCAACTCAGTAACCCTTTTGTTTTAACTGCTTGGCTCTCTACCCCAGTACTCCCGTTTTGTTTCACCATGTCTGTATTCCTAAGGACCCTGTGATCGTGTATGAAATTGGATGCTTCTGATTCCTCCTGACCATACCACGTAACAACCTCCTTCTGTATAGATAGTGTTTTGTGGCAACTTTTGAAGGACTCGCTAACCTACAATTTCCTGACTGCATCTCGGGGTCCCTTAAGAGAGGTCAGTACAGTCCAATGTATACCCATTCCTTCCATCTCTTCCCTAAGGCTGTGGAGGCAACTACAGTGTATATAGAGATGGGTATCACGTCTCCCAATCGTAGTTTGTTCAGCCCCTGCACGGAGGATAAAATCACCTTAAGGTCCTGCAGTGTGAGCTGGATTATAGTTCTGTAGGTAAAGTCATGGTCTAATGTACTGCAACACCTTCCAATGAGATGGCTTCGAAAAATGATCCGAAACTATAGCTGTTGGTGTGTGCAATTTTGGTTCATAAAATTAACTCAAATAGCTCGCTTTTATTCACCAGGTTGCAGTACATTAGACCATGACTTTACAGTATGTATAGAAGCAATAGTAAATGGGTTGCAAGCAGGATCTTACTCATCAAAAGAAAGCTGTAAAAAAAAGCACGTGAAACCAAAATAAACAGTGCAATTTGTATGGAAACGTTTGCAACCAACTGTATGTACTTCTTACCTGCATCTCTTTAACCCCAACCATTGTCTCACTCTGCCCCTGATTATACCTTTCCCTGCCCAAGTCTCCTTCTGCCTCCATTTCTTCCTCCTTTCTTTCTCCTTGTCAAGTCCAAACATCGCCTCTGGCACACACACACACACACACTGACAGGGACGCGAACCTGCCTTGCATAAAATCTGACCGTGCTGTTCTGTATAATGTTGTCTCCCATTTTCCTTACCATTTTCTCTTTGACATTTCACACTACCGGTACCTTATTCTTTCTCTCTCCCATTTTAAGGTTATTTACCCACGAATTGAGACACAAGCGTATACCTTCCATTCTCCTATACTCTACGACTCAACAACGACATAACAGAGTATTTTGTGGGTTGTTTTGCGACGGACAGTTCTGAAATTCAAAGTCAGTTAATCTCACCACTAACATAAAACATCCCCAATTCCCCATCCAATTCTTTGCCATAAATATCAGGGACCAGCAGCCACTGAGATACTGTAGGTGTGCTGAGTTTATTAATTAAGGAACATATACTTTCTCCATTACTGTATTTAGATTATTTACTTTGTGTATTTGATTAATATTGTCATTCGTTCCGGTCACAGCAACCGTATACCACATACATACCAACCCCCACTCGTCCCCCTCCCTACTCGACTCCTCATATACTTGTACTCCTACCCCTCTTTCCCCTCCCTACTCTCCCCCCTCCCTACTCTCCCCCTCATTCCCCTTGTTCCCCTCACCTCCTCATCCCCCTCATCTCCTCATCCCCCTTGTCCCCCTCATCTCCTCATCCCCATTGTCCCTCTCATCCTCCCCCCCCCCATCCATCTTTGTCCATGAAAGCGGAAAAGCGCTAAAAGTTTTTTTCCCAAGCTGGTGACGGTAGTAATTCTCGGGCCCCAGTTGCCAATTAGTAAGCTCTTGTCAAACAGGTCCCTCGTACGTTCCCTCCTCTGACGTGCTCTAGGCTCTATATTTACGACTTGCTGTAGGTAGGCAAAGAGAGAGAGAGAGAGAGAGGAGAGAGAGAGAGAGATAGAGAGAGAGAGAGAGAGAGAGAGAGAGAGATGCAATTCACATTAAATAAACAAAACCACACATATTCTAGGATAGCTTCTAATGTTGAGTCCTCTAACTAAGTCTGTGTTATATATGTGAATTATATGTCTACGAAGAACACACACACACACACACACACACACACACACACACACACACACACACACACACACACACACACACACACACACACACACACACACACACCTGTCCCAAATTCAACATCAGCACGCACACACACACACACACACACACACACACACACACACACACGCAACATCCCCATCTCGCGTGTTTGCTTTTGTGTGTATTGCCATTATAGTCTGTCTGTCCAGTGGGTTAACGTTAGGGTTGCTTGGCTTCTTGTGTGTATGTAGTTGTATACGGGGTCGGTGTGGCTGGTTTGGTTGGTGCCTTTGTTGTTGGTGGTGGTGTTTGTTATCCACTTCCTCGTGTAGCCTATAATGTAAAGGCAGGGTCAAGTTCTCGGCCATCAGGTATAGGTGTGTTCAGTCCACCCCACCTCTCTCTCTGCGTGTCTGTTTTTCTCTTAATAATTCTCTCGCTCAGTCTTTCTTGATAATTCTCTCTCTCTCTCTCTCTCGATAATTCTCTCTCTCTCTCTTGATAATTCTCTCTCTCTCTCTCTCTCTCTCTCTCTCTCTCTCTCTCTCTCTCTCTCTCTCTCTCTCTCTCTCTCTCTCTCTCTCTCTCTCTCTCTCTCTCTCTCTCCCTCTCTCTCTCTCTCTCTCTCTCTCTCTCTCTCTCTCTCTCTCTCTCTCTCTCTCTCTCTCTCTCTCTCTCTCTCTCTCTCTCTCTCTCTCTCTCTCTCTCTCTCAAAATTCTTCTGTTTCTCTTTCTTAATTTCTGTTTTTCTCTTTTAATTCTCTCTGTTTCTGTCTCTATTCTCTTTTATTTCTCTCTATTTTTCTCTCTTGAATTCTTACTGCATGTCTTTCTCTTTTAAGTCTCTCTGTCTTCTTTCTCTCTTAGTTCGTTCATTTGGCTTGTCATTCAATTAACTTCCGTTCTCATAACTCTTTGGTCAGGTGTGGGCTTATTTTATTCTGGCATTGGGGATATTTTGTTTCATCGTATATCGTCTTATTTATTGTATATTTAATAGTATTGTATTATTATTGTAGTATAGACGAACACATTTATATTCTTGTTTCGGGTCCTTAAGTTTATGGAGTTTGTATAATGTTGTCTCGTTCGTAGGATCAGATGAGACGTGAAGAAAAGGAAAATAAAATAAATGTAGAATAAATGGGAAGGAAAGAAGTGCTAGAATGAAGGGACAGGGATAGATAGATGCAAGAAAGAAGGGATGGCAGGACTGAAGGAGAAGGAAGAGAGGAAACGACGGTGAGAAGAGAAAGTAGGGAAGAGAAACGTGTACAGAGAAACCAGGACAAATAGTGATGTCAATGAAGAGGTACCTAAAGAAAAAGATAAGAAGATAACGCAGGAAAGGGATGGAACAGACCAATAGCAGACAGAGAGAAGATACCTCAGGAACAGGGTCGAATAGCCCGATAGCAGACGGAAAAGATAAAGCAAGAAAGGAGTGGAATAGACCGATAGCAGACAGAGAGAAGATAAAGCAGGAACGGAATGGAATAGCCCGCGATAGCAGACGGAAAAGATAAGGCAGGAAATGAGTTGAAAAGACCGATAGCAGATAGAGAAAATGCGAGTTAAAATGTTGGTCAGTTTTTGGTTGTTGCTTCCTGTGGTGAACCAACAATGGCTGATGATGATAATGACTGTATATAGCATCCACCAGGCGGAACCAACTCCTTAAGGGCAGAGTATAATATATACTTTTAGTACATTAGAGCGCATGATTCCTCAAACGTATGCCAAGAAACAGGACCAGAAGAACAAAAATAATGGTAGCCTGTTGTTGCTGGGAATAGTTTGGAGGAATCATCGTCTGCCAAAACTATACCCACCTCCTTAATGGGGTGATTCACTTTTGTTACATTGGAGTGCCTTGATTCCTCCAAAGCATGTCGAGAACAGGACCAAATGAACAAAAATAATGGTGTTCTGTTGCTTGGAATAGCTTGTAGGAATTGGTTGCTCCAGATTTACTAACACAACACTTCCACCTTAAACCAGCAGGGTGTTTAAAAAGTGGCCAGGGACTATTTGCCCGCGGGGGACTGCCTTAAAATTGAGTGGAAATTGTTCAAGAATTAATACCACAAGAAGAGCTGGACCCAAGGCATTACTTACTGTAGCTGCCCCTCCTCTTGCCCACTTACTTGCCTTCAGGTTGGAAATTCTTGGGTATGAGTAAAATGAGTTTTTAGTAGTAGTACGACTTCGTCACTTTGCCTGTGGGAACTATTATAGGGAGGGAGCGCGTTTAGCCTCGTTTGCATTCTTGCATTTGCGATTTTTTAAAGTTGCTTCCCTATATTTGCAAACTTGATCGTGTACTGTCTTCCTCCCATGCAGTACGTAATGGAGGGTAATTATATATGTACACAGTCAGTCGTAAAGATAAATGTTATGCATCCATCATAAATGAGGTCCATGAACCCTTGAAATTAACTGTTGTTGTTGACTCAGGTGCCCAGTGCCGTGAAGAATCGGTGATATCAGATTGAAGAGTTGATGTTAGTTTTTGCGATGGATAATGTCGAGGTTGGAGAGACGAATGTGTTGGTGTGCTTGGTTGTCTGTATACGACTCGCTCCATGCCAACGCTAACTAAATCCACGATACGATCTGTTAGTGTTGCAGGTTGCATGAGTGGTATCTGTC
>JAWZYT010004289.1:0-2500 GCA_034508575.1 Petrolisthes manimaculis
TATGTATGTGGATATTTGTGTATGTATGTATGTATGTGGATATTTGTGTATGTATGTATGTATGTGGATATTTGTGTATGTATGTATGTATGTGGATATTTGTGTATGTATGTATGTATGTGGAGATTTGTGTATGTATGTATGTATGTGGAGATTTGTGTATGTATGTATGTATGTGGATATTTGTGTATATATGTATGTATGTGGATATTTGTGTATGTATGTATGTATGTGGATATTTGTGTATGTATGTATGTATGTGGATATTTGTGTATGTATGTATGTATGTGGATATTTGTGTATGTTTGTATGTATGTGGATATTTGTGTATGTATGTATGTAGTATGTATGTGGATATTTGTGTATGTATGTATGTATGTGGATATTTGTGTATGTATGTATGTATGTGGAGATTTGTGTATGTATGTATGTATGTGTGTGTGTGGATATTTGTGTATGTATGTATGTATGTATGTATGTATGTATGTATGTATGTGTGTGGATATTTGTGTATGTATGTATGTATGTATGTTTGTGTATGTATGTATGTATGTTTGTGTATGTATGTACGTGTGTATGTATGTATGTGTATAGGGCTATGTTGGTAAGGGTAAGGTAGTATAGCGGAGGTTGTTGTGGTGATGGGGTGGAAGTTGTTGCAACACGCTCCACATGTTTTGCAATCTGTAGCGATAAATAGATACATTAATAGATAAATAGATACATGGATTGATAGAGAATTTTATGGGCTATTTGATGGTGCAATCGGATTTTAGATTGATGGAAGGAGAGCGGAGTAATTGGAAGAAATCTAAAATATATTTGAAGGTTGTTGTGGAAGTGAGTGGGAAATTGCTGCAACACGGTCCAGATGTTTTGCAATCTGTAGCAATAAATAGGAATATTTAAAAAAAATAGATACATGGATTGATAGAGAATTTTATGGGCTATTTGATGGTGCAATCGGATTTTAGATTGATGGAAGGACAGCGGAGTAATTGGAAGAATTCTAAAATATATTTGAAGGTTGTTGTGGAAGTGAGTGGGAAATTGCTGCAACACGGTCCAGATGTTTTGCAATCTGTAGCAATAAATAGGAATATTTAAAAAAAATAGATACATGAATTGATAGAGAATTTTATGGGCTATTTGATGGTGCAATCGGATTTTAGATTGATGGAAGGACAGCGGAGTAATTGGAAGAATTCTAAAAAATATTTGAAGGTTGTTGTGGAAGTGAGTGGGAAATTGCTGCAACACGGTCCAGATGTTTTGCAATCTGTAGCAATAAATAAGAATATTTAAAACAAAATAGATACATGAATTGATAGAGAATTTTATGGGATATTTGATTGTGCAATCGGATTTTAGATTGATGGAAGGACAGCGGAGTAATTGGAAGAATTCAAAATTCTTTTTGGTGTATATTTAAATTTTTGATTTCATGTTGGTTTGATGTTTTGCAATCTCTAGGGATAAATAGATACATTAATACATAAATAGATACATGGATTAATAGAGAACTTTATGAGGAATAAGATGGTGCAAACGGAAAATAAATCGATAGAAGGACAGCGGAGAAATTGAAAGGAAACTATTTTTTTTTTTGCAAATATTAAAAAAAAAAATTTGATGGTGGTTTGATGTTTTGTAATCTGTATGGATACATAGATAATTTAATACATAAATAGATACATGCATTGATACATAATTTTATGGGCTATTTGATGGTACAAACGGAATATAGATCGATGGAAGGACAGTGGAGAAATTGGAATAATTAAATTTAGTTTTTGTCAAATATTAAAAAAAATATTTGAAGGTGGATTGATGTTTTGCAATTTGTAGGGATAGACAGAAGGCTAGATAGATAAATAGATAGATAAATAGATAGATAAATAGATAGATAAATAGATAGAAATAGATAGATAAATAGATAGATAAATAGATAGATAAATAGATAGATAATTTATAGGGATAGACAGAAGGCTAGATAGATAAATAGATAGATAAATAGATAGATAAATAGATAGATAAATAGATAGATAAATAGATAGATAAATAGATAGATAAATAGATAGATAAATAGATAGATAAATAGATAGATAAACAGATAGATAAATAGATAGATAAACAGATAGATAAATAGATAGACAATTTGTAGGGATAGACAGAAGGTTAGATAGATAAATAGATAGATAAATAGATAGATAAATAGATAGATAAATAGATAGATAAATAGATAGATATAAAGATATAGACATAAATAGAGACAGATAGAGATAGATAGAAAGATATAGATAGAAATAGATATAAATATAAAGATATAGATAGAAATAGAGACAGATAGAGATAGATAGATAGAAAGATATAGATAGAAATATATTTAAATATAAAGATATAGATAGAAATAGAGACAGATAGAGATAGATAGAAAGATATAGATAGAAATAGAGACAGATAGAGATAGATAGAAAGATATAGATAGAAATAGAGACAG
>JAWZYT010004289.1:7500-10000 GCA_034508575.1 Petrolisthes manimaculis
ATTTGTGTATGTATGTATGTATGTGGATATTTGTGTATGTATGTATGTATGTGGAGATTTGTGTATGTATGTATGTATGTGGAGATTTGTGTATGTATGTATGTATGTGGATATTTGTGTATATATGTATGTATGTGGATATTTGTGTATGTATGTATGTATGTGGATATTTGTGTATGTATGTATGTATGTGGATATTTGTGTATGTATGTATGTATGTGGATATTTGTGTATGTTTGTATGTATGTGGATATTTGTGTATGTATGTATGTATGTGGATATTTGTGTATGTATGTATGTATGTGGATATTTGTGTATGTATGTATGTATGTGGATATTTGTGTATGTATGTATGTATGTGGAGATTTGTGTATGTATGTATGTATGTGTGTGTGTGGATATTTGTGTATGTATGTATGTATGTATGTATGTATGTATGTATGTATGTGTGTGGATATTTGTGTATGTATGTATGTATGTATGTTTGTGTATGTATGTATGTATGTTTGTGTATGTATGTACGTGTGTATGTATGTATGTGTATAGGGCTATGTTGGTAAGGGTAAGGTAGTATAGCGGAGGTTGTTGTGGTGATGGGGTGGAAGTTGTTGCAACACGCTCCACATGTTTTGCAATCTGTAGCGATAAATAGATACATTAATAGATAAATAGATACATGGATTGATAGAGAATTTTATGGGCTATTTGATGGTGCAATCGGATTTTAGATTGATGGAAGGAGAGCGGAGTAATTGGAAGAAATCTAAAATATATTTGAAGGTTGTTGTGGAAGTGAGTGGGAAATTGCTGCAACACGGTCCAGATGTTTTGCAATCTGTAGCAATAAATAGGAATATTTAAAAAAAATAGATACATGGATTGATAGAGAATTTTATGGGCTATTTGATGGTGCAATCGGATTTTAGATTGATGGAAGGACAGCGGAGTAATTGGAAGAATTCTAAAATATATTTGAAGGTTGTTGTGGAAGTGAGTGGGAAATTGCTGCAACACGGTCCAGATGTTTTGCAATCTGTAGCAATAAATAGGAATATTTAAAAAAAATAGATACATGAATTGATAGAGAATTTTATGGGCTATTTGATGGTGCAATCGGATTTTAGATTGATGGAAGGACAGCGGAGTAATTGGAAGAATTCTAAAAAATATTTGAAGGTTGTTGTGGAAGTGAGTGGGAAATTGCTGCAACACGGTCCAGATGTTTTGCAATCTGTAGCAATAAATAAGAATATTTAAAACAAAATAGATACATGAATTGATAGAGAATTTTATGGGATATTTGATTGTGCAATCGGATTTTAGATTGATGGAAGGACAGCGGAGTAATTGGAAGAATTCAAAATTCTTTTTGGTGTATATTTAAATTTTTGATTTCATGTTGGTTTGATGTTTTGCAATCTCTAGGGATAAATAGATACATTAATACATAAATAGATACATGGATTAATAGAGAACTTTATGAGGAATAAGATGGTGCAAACGGAAAATAAATCGATAGAAGGACAGCGGAGAAATTGAAAGGAAACTATTTTTTTTTTTGCAAATATTAAAAAAAAAAATTTGATGGTGGTTTGATGTTTTGTAATCTGTATGGATACATAGATAATTTAATACATAAATAGATACATGCATTGATACATAATTTTATGGGCTATTTGATGGTACAAACGGAATATAGATCGATGGAAGGACAGTGGAGAAATTGGAATAATTAAATTTAGTTTTTGTCAAATATTAAAAAAAATATTTGAAGGTGGATTGATGTTTTGCAATTTGTAGGGATAGACAGAAGGCTAGATAGATAAATAGATAGATAAATAGATAGATAAATAGATAGATAAATAGATAGAAATAG
The DNA here is from genome assembly GCA_034508575.1 of Petrolisthes manimaculis. Taxonomy (NCBI): domain Eukaryota; kingdom Metazoa; phylum Arthropoda; class Malacostraca; order Decapoda; family Porcellanidae; genus Petrolisthes; species Petrolisthes manimaculis. The sequence continues at coordinate 9,377 of JAWZYT010004289.1, forward strand.
ATAGATAAATAGATAGATAAATAGATAGATAAATAGATAGATAATTTATAGGGATAGACAGAAGGCTAGATAGATAAATAGATAGATAAATAGATAGATAAATAGATAGATAAATAGATAGATAAATAGATAGATAAATAGATAGATAAATAGATAGATAAATAGATAGATAAATAGATAGATAAACAGATAGATAAATAGATAGATAAACAGATAGATAAATAGATAGACAATTTGTAGGGATAGACAGAAGGTTAGATAGATAAATAGATAGATAAATAGATAGATAAATAGATAGATAAATAGATAGATAAATAGATAGATATAAAGATATAGACATAAATAGAGACAGATAGAGATAGATAGAAAGATATAGATAGAAATAGATATAAATATAAAGATATAGATAGAAATAGAGACAGATAGAGATAGATAGATAGAAAGATATAGATAGAAATATATTTAAATATAAAGATATAGATAGAAATAGAGACAGATAGAGATAGATAGAAAGATATAGATAGAAATAGAGACAGATAGAGATAGATAGAAAGATATAGATAGAAATAGAGACAGATAGAGATAGATAGAAAGATATAGATAGAAATAGAGACAGATAGAGAT
>JAWZYT010004289.1:15000-20000 GCA_034508575.1 Petrolisthes manimaculis
GATTTGTGTATGTATGTATGTATGTGTGTGTGTGGATATTTGTGTATGTATGTATGTATGTATGTATGTATGTATGTATGTATGTGTGTGGATATTTGTGTATGTATGTATGTATGTATGTTTGTGTATGTATGTATGTATGTTTGTGTATGTATGTACGTGTGTATGTATGTATGTGTATAGGGCTATGTTGGTAAGGGTAAGGTAGTATAGCGGAGGTTGTTGTGGTGATGGGGTGGAAGTTGTTGCAACACGCTCCACATGTTTTGCAATCTGTAGCGATAAATAGATACATTAATAGATAAATAGATACATGGATTGATAGAGAATTTTATGGGCTATTTGATGGTGCAATCGGATTTTAGATTGATGGAAGGAGAGCGGAGTAATTGGAAGAAATCTAAAATATATTTGAAGGTTGTTGTGGAAGTGAGTGGGAAATTGCTGCAACACGGTCCAGATGTTTTGCAATCTGTAGCAATAAATAGGAATATTTAAAAAAAATAGATACATGGATTGATAGAGAATTTTATGGGCTATTTGATGGTGCAATCGGATTTTAGATTGATGGAAGGACAGCGGAGTAATTGGAAGAATTCTAAAATATATTTGAAGGTTGTTGTGGAAGTGAGTGGGAAATTGCTGCAACACGGTCCAGATGTTTTGCAATCTGTAGCAATAAATAGGAATATTTAAAAAAAATAGATACATGAATTGATAGAGAATTTTATGGGCTATTTGATGGTGCAATCGGATTTTAGATTGATGGAAGGACAGCGGAGTAATTGGAAGAATTCTAAAAAATATTTGAAGGTTGTTGTGGAAGTGAGTGGGAAATTGCTGCAACACGGTCCAGATGTTTTGCAATCTGTAGCAATAAATAAGAATATTTAAAACAAAATAGATACATGAATTGATAGAGAATTTTATGGGATATTTGATTGTGCAATCGGATTTTAGATTGATGGAAGGACAGCGGAGTAATTGGAAGAATTCAAAATTCTTTTTGGTGTATATTTAAATTTTTGATTTCATGTTGGTTTGATGTTTTGCAATCTCTAGGGATAAATAGATACATTAATACATAAATAGATACATGGATTAATAGAGAACTTTATGAGGAATAAGATGGTGCAAACGGAAAATAAATCGATAGAAGGACAGCGGAGAAATTGAAAGGAAACTATTTTTTTTTTTGCAAATATTAAAAAAAAAAATTTGATGGTGGTTTGATGTTTTGTAATCTGTATGGATACATAGATAATTTAATACATAAATAGATACATGCATTGATACATAATTTTATGGGCTATTTGATGGTACAAACGGAATATAGATCGATGGAAGGACAGTGGAGAAATTGGAATAATTAAATTTAGTTTTTGTCAAATATTAAAAAAAATATTTGAAGGTGGATTGATGTTTTGCAATTTGTAGGGATAGACAGAAGGCTAGATAGATAAATAGATAGATAAATAGATAGATAAATAGATAGATAAATAGATAGAAATAGATAGATAAATAGATAGATAAATAGATAGATAAATAGATAGATAATTTATAGGGATAGACAGAAGGCTAGATAGATAAATAGATAGATAAATAGATAGATAAATAGATAGATAAATAGATAGATAAATAGATAGATAAATAGATAGATAAATAGATAGATAAATAGATAGATAAATAGATAGATAAACAGATAGATAAATAGATAGATAAACAGATAGATAAATAGATAGACAATTTGTAGGGATAGACAGAAGGTTAGATAGATAAATAGATAGATAAATAGATAGATAAATAGATAGATAAATAGATAGATAAATAGATAGATATAAAGATATAGACATAAATAGAGACAGATAGAGATAGATAGAAAGATATAGATAGAAATAGATATAAATATAAAGATATAGATAGAAATAGAGACAGATAGAGATAGATAGATAGAAAGATATAGATAGAAATATATTTAAATATAAAGATATAGATAGAAATAGAGACAGATAGAGATAGATAGAAAGATATAGATAGAAATAGAGACAGATAGAGATAGATAGAAAGATATAGATAGAAATAGAGACAGATAGAGATAGATAGAAAGATATAGATAGAAATAGAGACAGATAGAGATAGATAGATAGATATAGATAGAAATAGAGATAGAGATAGATTGAAATAACTAAGGAATAAATAATAAATAAAATAATGTTAGTAATAATCAAATAATTATCTAATTTGCCTTATTTCATCATTTATCATGTTATTTATCCATTTATCACCATTTATTTATATCATGGGTATCATTTATTTAATTATCAACACTTTGAAATAACTAATAGATAAATAATAAATAAAATAAATAAATAATAAATAAAATAACGGTAGTAATAATCAAATAATTATCTTTTACCATCTTATTTATCTATTTATCGTCATTTATTTATTTCATGGGTATCATTTATTTAATTATCAACACTTTGAAATAACTAAGGAATAAATAATAATTAAAATAAAGTTAGTATTTAACTGTAATAAAATAATTATCTATTTTTTTCATTCACCTATTCGTCTTTATTTCGTCATTTATCGCCTTATTTATCCATTTATTGTCATTCATTTACATCATAGAGATCATTTATTTACTCATAAACACTTTTAAATAACTAGGTAATAAATAATTAATTAAATAAACTTAATATAGTTAAATAAAGTTAATATTTACCTTTTTTTAGTCTGTGTGGATTTCTCGTCAGTGTTACCAACTCAGAGGTTTGTTGATCAGTGTTACCAACTCAGAGGTTTGTTGATCAGTGTTACCAACTCAGAGGTTTGTTGATCAGTGTTGCCAACTCAGAGGTTTGTTGATCAGTGTTACCATGTTCAATTCTGTAACTTTTCAAAGGGTCCATTTGTTATTTATTTATTTGTTTGTTATTTATTTGTTATTTATTTATTTGTTATTTATTTATTTGTTATTTATTTATTAATATATCTTTTAGTTTTTTTATAATTTCAAATAACTAATATATATTTAATTATTATTATTATTATTATTATTATTATTATTATTATTATTATTATTATTATTATTATTATTATTATTATTATTATTATTATTATTATTATTATTATTATTATTATTATTATTATTATTATTATTATTATTATTATTATTATTATTATTATTATTATTATTATTATTATTATTATTATTATTATTATTATTATTATTATTATTATTATTATTATTATTATTATTATTATTATTATTATTATTATTATTATTATTATTATTATTATTATTATTATTATTATTATTATTATTATTATTATTATTATTATTATTATTATTATTATTATTATTATTATTATTATTATTATTATTATTATTATTATTATTATTATTATTATTATTATTATTATTATTATTATTATTATTATTATTATTATTATTATTATTATTATTATTATTATTATTATTATTATTATTATTATTATTATTATTATTATTATTATTATTATTATTATTATTATTATTATTATTATTATTATTATTATTATTATTATTATTATTATTATTATTATTATTATTATTATTATTATTATTATTATTATTATTATTATTATTATTATTATTATTATTATTATTATTATTATTATTATTATTATTATTATTATTATTATTATTATTATTATTATTATTATTATTATTATTATTATTATTATTATTATTATTATTATTATTATTATTATTATTATTATTATTATTATTATTATTATTATTATTATTATTATTATTATTATTATTATTATTATTATTATTATTATTATTATTATTATTATTATTATTATTATTATTATTATTATTATTATTATTATTATTATTATTATTATTATTATTATTATTATTATTATTATTATTATTATTATTATTATTATTATTATTATTATTATTATTATTATTATTATTATTATTATTATTATTATTATTATTATTATTATTATTATTATTATTATTATTATTATTATTATTATTATTATTATTATTATTATTATTATTATTATTATTATTATTATTATTATTATTATTATTATTATTATTATTATTATTATTATTATTATTATTATTATTATTATTATTATTATTATTATTATTATTATTATTATTATTATTATTATTATTATTATTATTATTATTATTATTATTATTATTATTATTATTATTATTATTATTATTATTATTATTATTATTATTATTATTATTATTATTATTATTATTATTATTATTATTATTATTATTATTATTATTATTATTATTATTATTATTATTATTATTATTATTATTATTATTATTATTATTATTATTATTATTATTATTATTATTATTATTATTATTATTATTATTATTATTATTATTATTATTATTATTATTATTATTATTATTATTATTATTATTATTATTATTATTATTATTATTATTATTATTATTATTATTACTATTACTATTACTATTACTATTACTATTACTATTACTATTACTATTACTATTACTATTACTATTACTATTACTATTACTATTACTATTACTATTACTATTACTATTACTATTACTATTACTATTACTATTACTATTACTATTACTATTACTATTACTATTACTATTACTATTACTATTACTATTACTATTACTATTACTATTATTATTATTATTATTATTATTATTATTATTATTATTATTATTATTATTATTATTATTATTATTATTATTATTATTATTATTATTATTATTATTATTATTATTATTATTATTATTATTATTATTATTATTATTATTATTATTATTATTATTATTATTATTATTATTATTATTATTATTATTATTATTATTATTATTATTATTATTATTATTATTATTATTATTATTATTATTATTATTATTATTATTATTATTATTATTATTATTATTATTATTATTATTATTATTATTATTATTA
>JAWZYT010004289.1:25000-27500 GCA_034508575.1 Petrolisthes manimaculis
TTTGTGTATGTATGTATGTATGTGGATATTTGTGTATATATGTATGTATGTGGATATTTGTGTATGTATGTATGTATGTGGATATTTGTGTATGTATGTATGTATGTGGATATTTGTGTATGTATGTATGTATGTGGATATTTGTGTATGTTTGTATGTATGTGGATATTTGTGTATGTATGTATGTATGTGGATATTTGTGTATGTATGTATGTATGTGGATATTTGTGTATGTATGTATGTATGTGGATATTTGTGTATGTATGTATGTATGTGGAGATTTGTGTATGTATGTATGTATGTGTGTGTGTGGATATTTGTGTATGTATGTATGTATGTATGTATGTATGTATGTATGTATGTGTGTGGATATTTGTGTATGTATGTATGTATGTATGTTTGTGTATGTATGTATGTATGTTTGTGTATGTATGTACGTGTGTATGTATGTATGTGTATAGGGCTATGTTGGTAAGGGTAAGGTAGTATAGCGGAGGTTGTTGTGGTGATGGGGTGGAAGTTGTTGCAACACGCTCCACATGTTTTGCAATCTGTAGCGATAAATAGATACATTAATAGATAAATAGATACATGGATTGATAGAGAATTTTATGGGCTATTTGATGGTGCAATCGGATTTTAGATTGATGGAAGGAGAGCGGAGTAATTGGAAGAAATCTAAAATATATTTGAAGGTTGTTGTGGAAGTGAGTGGGAAATTGCTGCAACACGGTCCAGATGTTTTGCAATCTGTAGCAATAAATAGGAATATTTAAAAAAAATAGATACATGGATTGATAGAGAATTTTATGGGCTATTTGATGGTGCAATCGGATTTTAGATTGATGGAAGGACAGCGGAGTAATTGGAAGAATTCTAAAATATATTTGAAGGTTGTTGTGGAAGTGAGTGGGAAATTGCTGCAACACGGTCCAGATGTTTTGCAATCTGTAGCAATAAATAGGAATATTTAAAAAAAATAGATACATGAATTGATAGAGAATTTTATGGGCTATTTGATGGTGCAATCGGATTTTAGATTGATGGAAGGACAGCGGAGTAATTGGAAGAATTCTAAAAAATATTTGAAGGTTGTTGTGGAAGTGAGTGGGAAATTGCTGCAACACGGTCCAGATGTTTTGCAATCTGTAGCAATAAATAGGAATATTTAAAACAAAATAGATACATGAATTGATAGAGAATTTTATGGGATATTTGATTGTGCAATCGGATTTTAGATTGATGGAAGGACAGCGGAGTAATTGGAAGAATTCAAAATTCTTTTTGGTGTATATTTAAATTTTTGATTTCATGTTGGTTTGATGTTTTGCAATCTCTAGGGATAAATAGATACATTAATACATAAATAGATACATGGATTAATAGAGAACTTTATGAGGAATAAGATGGTGCAAACGGAAAATAAATCGATAGAAGGACAGCGGAGAAATTGAAAGGAAACTATTTTTTTTTTTGCAAATATTAAAAAAAAAAATTTGATGGTGGTTTGATGTTTTGTAATCTGTATGGATACATAGATAATTTAATACATAAATAGATACATGCATTGATACATAATTTTATGGGCTATTTGATGGTACAAACGGAATATAGATCGATGGAAGGACAGTGGAGAAATTGGAATAATTAAATTTAGTTTTTGTCAAATATTAAAAAAAATATTTGAAGGTGGATTGATGTTTTGCAATTTGTAGGGATAGACAGAAGGCTAGATAGATAAATAGATAGATAAATAGATAGATAAATAGATAGATAAATAGATAGAAATAGATAGATAAATAGATAGATAAATAGATAGATAAATAGATAGATAATTTATAGGGATAGACAGAAGGCTAGATAGATAAATAGATAGATAAATAGATAGATAAATAGATAGATAAATAGATAGATAAATAGATAGATAAATAGATAGATAAATAGATAGATAAATAGATAGATAAATAGATAGATAAACAGATAGATAAATAGATAGATAAACAGATAGATAAATAGATAGACAATTTGTAGGGATAGACAGAAGGTTAGATAGATAAATAGATAGATAAATAGATAGATAAATAGATAGATAAATAGATAGATAAATAGATAGATATAAAGATATAGACATAAATAGAGACAGATAGAGATAGATAGAAAGATATAGATAGAAATAGATATAAATATAAAGATATAGATAGAAATAGAGACAGATAGAGATAGATAGATAGAAAGATATAGATAGAAATATATTTAAATATAAAGATATAGATAGAAATAGAGACAGATAGAGATAGATAGAAAGATATAGATAGAAATAGAGACAGATAGAGATAGATAGAAAGATATAGATAGAAATAGAGACAGATAGAGATAGATAGAAAGATATAGATAGAAATAGAGACAGATAGAGATAGATAGATAGATATAGATAGAAATAGAGATAGAGATAGATTGAAATAACTAAGGAATAAATAATAAATAAAATAATGTTAGTAAT
>JAWZYT010004289.1:32500-52500 GCA_034508575.1 Petrolisthes manimaculis
AGTGGTTTTAAAGATGGAAATAGGAGCACAAATCACTATAGCGAATCCTGCACAGGGCTATGGTCATTCTAAGTATACAAATGAGTACGGGAAGAACCAGGCAGAATACTCTTCCCATTTTAAAGGTAACAATGTCAATGATACTCCAAGACAGAGAAACTCAAGAATAAGATGCTATACATGTGGTGAACTTGGACACTTGAGTTTGTACTGTGCTACCCAACCCAGATGTCAACATTGTGGTAAGCTGGGTCACATTAAGAATCAATGTTATGTGCTCGAAGGTTCCAAAGAAGCAGGACTAACAGTGTCAAGAGGTGAGAGTTTAAAGAAACATCCAAGTATTAACTGTTTTAAGAAAGTTTTGCCTGCCGTTGAGTTTAAACCTTTTATTACTGAAGGGCATATAAGAGCAGATGGAGGGGAAGAGGAAAAAATAGAAATATTAAGGGACACTAGTGCCAATTTAAGTCTTGTGCTTAGAGATACTGTTGAGTGGAGTGACGACACATTTACAGGGGAGGAAGTGAAGTTGATGTGGTGGGTATTGGCACATCAAGTGTTATTATTCCAATTCATTAGGTGTGGATAAAGAGCGGATTTATAAAAGGAAGAGTAAAAGTTGGGGTTAGTGACAAGTTACCTGTTTCTGGTGTGGACATGTTACTAGGGAAGGACTTGGCTGCAAATATAGTTGTACCCAATCCTGAACTTGTACAAAATCCTATTAGTGAATAGGACGATAAAATTTTGAAACCTGAAATTTATGAGGATGAATAAAAAGTAGAAACAATTGAAATTTACCCTGCATGTGTTGTAACTAGGGCTGAAGTTAAGAAGAAAGGAAAATTTGAAGAAAGTGAGATGGGTCTAAATTTAATATTTGAAGAAGCGGACTCTGACAACGAAGTAAGGCCTATGAAGAGAAGTGACGTTGATTGCAAGGCAGAAGTGTTGTCTGAGTTTGTAGCGGAGAAAGAAGGTTTGATCAGTGCACAGAAGGAGGATGAAGATTTAAGGTCTTTATGGAATGAGGTGGAGAGAGGAGATGTTGTTAGCGAGGATGATCGGGGATGTTATGTAGAAGGGGCCCGGGGCGTCTTAATGAGAAGGTGGAGGCCGGCTGATTGCCCAGTACATGATCATTGGAGGGTGAAAACACAGATCCTTATTACAAACAAGTACAGAAAAAAGGTTTTGGAGTTGGCTCACCAAGGAAATGGGTCGGGTCATTTAGGCATAAGAAAAACCTTAAAAAGAATAACAACTCATTTCTACTGGCCTGGCGTGAAGAAAAGTGTAAGGGAATATTGTAAGACGTGCCATGTGTATCAGGTTGTGGGTTATAAGCCAAACCCAACCATTGCAAAGGCACCATTGTGTCCCATTCCTATAGTAAATGAAGCCTTCAGCAAGATATGTATTGATATAGTGGGTTCCTCTGCCTCGTTCTTGGAGAGGTAACCAATACTTGTTAACCATCATGTGTATGTCTACTCCATTTCCAGAAGCAATACCGTTCAGGAGTATGCAGGACAAACTCATTCTTAAAGAAGGGGTGACATTTTTCTCCTGGGTTGGACTTCCACGAGTGATACAGACAGATCAGGGAAGTAATTTCACTTCAAAGAGGTTTGGCCAAATATTGAATGACTTAAAAATTGAACATGAGTTGTGGAGTGCCTATACCATCCACAGACCCAAGGAGGATGTGTAGAACGATTTCAGCAGACACTGAAGACCACACTGAGGACATATTGTATGGAGATAGAAAAAGACTGGGATGAAGCAGTGCCATTGCCATTATTCGCTTTGAGAGATGCTATACAGGAGTCAACTGCCTTCAGTCCTTTTGAGCTCGTATATGGATGGGCATGAAGTCAGAGGACCGTTGAGGAGGTTAAAGGAGAATTGGCTGGGAAATGTAGAGGCACCAAATTTGTTGAGTTATGTGATGAAGTTAAAAGGAAACTTGATGAGGGCCAGAGAGATTGCTTGTGAGAATCTAAAGGCATCTCAAATTGATATGAAGAAGTGGTATGATAGAAATGCAAGAGAGAGAAGCTTCTTGCCTGGCGACAAAGTATTAGTGCTGTTTCCATTACAAGGAAACCCAATGAATGCAAAGTATTGTGGGCCTTGGGTTGTGGAAAAGAAAATTACTCACATCAACTATCTAGTGAAAACTCCAGGAAGACGTAAAGGAAATCAGTTATGCCATAATTATCAACATGTTAAAACCATACCAAGATAGGGAGAAGGTTGAAAAAAAAAACATAACATGAATTGTGGAAACCTTGTCAAGTTCGAGAAGGGAAAGGTAACGAAGGATGAGAATCTAGTAAAATGTGAAGGACAATGCCTGGAAAACTGGACAGTGTTGAAACAGTTGGATGAAAAGCTGAAACATTGGAGTGGAGATGAAAAAGAAGTGAACAAGATCATAAATAAATGAGTACAAACCTCTGTTTCCTGATACTCCCAGGAGACTAAATGCAATAGTACATGATGTGGAAGTCGATGACGTTAGACCAATTAATTAAACAACACCCATACAGAGTAAATCCAGAAAATAAGAGAGATTATGAGGAAAGAGATAGAGTATATGTTAAAGAATGATTTAATAGAACCTAGTAAACAACACCCATACAGAGTAAATCCAGAAAAAAAGAGAGATTATGAGGAAAGAGATAGAGTATATGTTAAAGAATGATTTAATAGAACCTAGTAATAGTCCATAGAGTTCACCCTGTGTGTTGGTTCCTAAACAGGGGGGAAAGAACAGGTTCTGTACTGATTTTAGATAAATTATTATTATTATTATTATTATTATTTTTTTTTTATTATTTATCTTTTTATCATTATTTTTTTAATTATTATTTTTTTTTTTTTTTTTTAATTATTTTTTTTTATTATTATTTTTTTTTTATTATTATTTTTATTATTATTATTATTATTATTTTATTATTTTTTATTATCAATATTTTTTATTATTATTTTTATTTTACTTTTATTATTATTTTTTTATTATTATTTTTTTATCATAATTTTTTTTTTTTTTTTTTTTTTTTTTTTTTTTTTTTTAGTATTATTTTTATTATTCTTTTTTTATTATTTTTTTTATTGTTTTTTTATCATTATTTTTTTATTATTAATTTTTTATTATTATTTTTTATTATCAATATTTTTTATTATTATTTTTATTTTACTTTTATTATTATTTTTTTATTATTATTTTTATTATTCTTTTTTTATTATTATTTTTTTTTTTTTATTTTTTTTATTATTATTTTTTTTATTATTATTTTTATTATTCTTTTTTATTATTTTTTTTATTGTTTTTTTATCATTATTTTTTATTATTAATTTTTTATTATTATTTTTTATTATTATTATTTTTTTATTATTTTTTATTATTTATTATTTATTTTTTATTATTTATTTTTTATTATTTATTATTATTAATTATCATTTATTATTATATATTCTTATTTATTATTTATTATTCCAATCTTTGAAACAATACAACCATCAATGTAACCATAGGATATCAAAAGTGAATAATAATATTATAATTATTTTTATTGAATAACCAGATAACTACAGGATATAAGTAATAAAAACTAACTACTTAATGTAAGATTTTTTTGTTGGTGTTTGATTCCTATAAACTATATGTATGTTTATGTATGTATGTATGTATATGTATGTATGTGTATGTATGTATGTATATTTATGTATGTGTATGTATGTATATATATATATATATATATGTATGTGTATTTATGTATATATATTTATGTGTATTTATGTATGTGTATGCATGTATGTACATGTATGTATATTTATGTATGTGTATGTATGTATATATATGTATGTGTATGTATGTATGTATGTATATGTATGTATGTGTATGTATGTATGTATGTATATTTATGTATGTGTATGTATGTATGTATGCATGTATGTATGTATATGATGTATATGTATGTATGTATTTATATGTGTGTATGTATGTATGTATATGTCCGTGTATGTATGTATGTATATAAGAGAGAGATAGAGATCCCCTATTAGTACCATTGAGGGCAACTGTTTGTATGTATGTATATATATATATGTATGTATATGTATATGTACAATTAGCATCACTTATAAGAGGTACAGTGAGCATTGTCATTCCTCATCACGTGTATCAGTTATAAGTGGTGGTAACTGTACATATAGGAATCACACCACTAACATAATTAATGAAGGGTATAAGTACAGTGTTGGTAACTTTGGAACAAAACAATTCCTACACACTATTCCAAGCAACAGGTCCACTATTATTAGTGTTAATCTGATGCTGTTTCCTGGCATACTTTGGAGGAATTAAAACACTCCATTACCCTCTAAAGGATTCCTATAAACTAGTCCATGCAACAACCCATTATTATTATTATTATTATTATTATTATTATTATTATTATTATTTTATATAAAGGAATTATATAGATGACAAATGTATATAATATTTGTTGCCCCTTTGAATATTATATTAGGGAATTACAATACAGTATATAGTGATCAATTATATAGTAATTAATTATATAGTAATTAATTGTATAGTAATTAATTATATAGTAATTAATTATATAGTAATTAATTATATAGTAATTAATTATATAGTAATTAATTATATAGCAATTAATTATATAGTAATTAATTATATAGTAATTGTTATATAGTAATTATTATATAGTAATTAATTATATAGTAATTATTATAGTAATTAATTATATAGTAATTAATTATATAGTAATTAATTATATAGTAATTAATTATATAGTAATTAATTATAAAGTAATTAATTATACAGTAATTAATTATATAGTAAGGAATTATATAGTAATTAATTATATAGTAATTAATTATATAGTAATTAATTATATAGTAATTAATTATATAGTAATTAATTATATAGTAATTAATTATATAGTAATTAATTATATAGTAATTGTTATATAGTAATTGTTATATAGTAATTGTTATATAATAATTAATTATATAGTAATTATTATAGTAATTAATTATATAGTAATTAATTATATAGTAATTAATTATATAGTAAGTAATTATATTGTAATTAATTATAAAGTAATTAATTATATAGTAAGGAATTATATAATAAGGAATTATATAGTAAGTAATTATATAGTAAGGAATTATATAGTAATTCAATTAAGAGAATCTGCTTCTCTTACACACACACTCTCTCTCTTATACACACACACACATACTCTCTCTCTCTCTCTCTCTCACTGTTGTGGTGCCTAATATCAATCAATTGTTTAATAGAATAAGGGGACAGGCTTAGGGGGTGCAGGGGGGGGGTAGGGGGACAGGCTTGTTCGGGGGGGTGCGGGAATAGGGGGACGACTTGGGGGGAGGGGGTGCAGGAGTAGGAGGACAGGTTTGAGGGGGGGTGTTAGTGGGGTGTGGGAATAGGGGACAGGCTTTCTACCCCCCCCCCCAGCCTGTCCCCCTACCCCTGTACCACCTTAAAGTTTTTTAAATATGTAAGTAATATTATTTATATATAAGAGAAACATGACAATTGAGAGAGAGAGAGAGAGAGAGAGAGAGAGAGAGAGAGAGAGAGAGAGAGAGATACAAGATAGACCATTATGGAATTAGGTGGATTGAGTTCATGTAATCCGATGTCTGGTTGATCAGCTGAACATTTGCCATCACAGAGATCAACTATTTCTTGAAGATGTTGAAATCACGTCTGGAAATTGAGAAAAAGTATAAAATAAATAATGCAATAAAGTAATGTTAAAATTTATTGTTCTGCAACCCAACCCAAAATGATGGGAGGTGGCTATTATATATATGAGTATACTGTATATATATGGGATGTGAAAGAGGAGGGAGAGAGGGAGATGTATAGTATACTGTATGTATGTATAGTAGTAGAGAGAGGGGACAGTGTGTGTGTGTGTGTGTGGGAGGTGGCTAGTATATATATGAGTATACTGTATATATATGGGATGTGAAAGAGGAGGGAGAGAGGGAGATGTATAGTATACTGTATGTATGTATAGTAGTGGAGAGAGGGGACAGTGTGTGTGTGGGGGGGGGGAACTAAAATATTGTAGGAGGAAGGGAGACTCACCTGACAAACACTGTCCCCAAAGTGTTACCGCAGATGGTGTTGATTTGGTCTTCCTGATGGCTTGTTATGGACGTGTCAGGCACCAACATCGACTGTATGTTCCTGATACCCCTTCTCCCCAGGTCTTGTATCATCCTTATCCACCCAGCCTCGTCCAGGGTTGACCTCGGGAACCTAATCCAGTATCGCCTGCAAGGAGTTCACATAGACGGTTGTTATCATCTTATAACTGTACAGGTGTATAGGCTACTGTTTGTGTCCAGGCAGGTGATTGACACACACTCATTCATATATGTATTTTATGATGACTTGTGATGCCATGGTAACTCTCTCTCTCTCTCTCTCTCTCTCTCTCTCTACTACTATTACTACTATTACTACTACTACTACTACTACTACTACTACTACTACTACTACTACTACTACTATCTATAGATCTAATGCCAAGCAAAAACTTAGTTTCATATCATTCAATATTAATAATCATAATCTATTTACCAATGAGTTACACAGGATAAACTGACAAGAACTACTTAACCTAGAAAATACTAATGATAATTTCAATCTTTTTTATAAAAAAATATATAAATGTTACAATAAAAGTTTTCCAATTAAAACAAAATATGTTATTATGAAAAGGCTTCATAATGCATGGCTTACAAGTGGAATATTTAAATCTATTAAATATAAATGTAATGTAAATGTTTAAAATCTATAAGCTTGGAACAGTTTCACATGAGGCCTTTAATTAAGGCAATATAGAAATCATCTCACTCAACTTATTCTGGCTGCCAAATTGAACCATTATTATTTACAAATATTTACACATTTTCATAATCATACCAAAAATATTTATAAAACAATTAATGAACTATAAAGTAATACAAACAAATTAAACCTCATTAGGTCCTTGTATTACAACAAATAAACAGTTATAAATAAATGTATCCAATGTTTCTCTCATTTAAAAGTTGATTAAAAACTTATATCATAAAGAGCTATTGATCAATTTAATCTTTTTTATAAGTACAGTATATGTATTTGTATATTTAAATATATATATATATATATATATATATATATATATATATATATATATATATATATATATATATATATATATATATATATATATATATATATATATATATATATATATATATATATATATATATATATATATATATATATATATATATATATATATATATATATATATATATATATATATATATATATATATATATATATATATATATAATGTAATATTAACCTGTTATTCCAGCATATATGGTAATAACTGTATATATTTACTTAATAAGCTAATGTCAATAGCTATTTTATTACTAACTCATATATTCAATAACTGATTCTGTGTTATTATCACATTGTTTTATCTAACCTGTATTTAATATTTAGTGTTTAGATTTTAGTATTAGTTAATTAGCATTGCCATTATCATCATTACTATAATTATTGTTAATGCTGCTCAGTTATTCACTCTCAGCATAAACTAAATTTTGCCTGAAAAGCATTGCTTTATATAGGCTAGCATTAGTTATACATTTAAGAAAAAATTATGTTTATACAGTACTTATAGTTTTGTATTTTGTATAACTGATAACTATAGATAAATGTTTCAAATATTTCTTTCTCTCTAAGTAGTCTGTTTTTCTTTATATGTAAGCAAAGGTAATAGAAATGAACATCATTTTGAGACAACAATTATTACTTACATGTATTATAATTGTATATATAATTGCAAGCATAAACACATTTTGCAACACAGACCAAGTCAGATCAACTCAACTCTCAATGCAGTCTCATTACTACAGCTCTTTTCTTGCTAACCACCAGCAGTATTGGATATAAATATGATCTTTGTAATTTCTAGTTGATGTTTTGGTATGCATAAAGGTTATATTTTCCAACTGTTCTATATCAAGGATTCATATTCTTGAGTGTACAAAATAATGCTTACCTTGGTGAAAGATTGGTGAAGTTGGCAACCATCTCACAGGCCCAACTCATCCTTGCATCTGTGACATCTAGGAGGTGTAACCACACCCATAACTCAGTGACAGGTAAGTTTGTGGTGATGGCCTCTGGCAGTACATCTGATGTCACCACAACATCTGCAAGTTAATTGGCATCACATATATAGAAACAGTCACAGTGAAAATCTTTTGCTTGTCTATGCAAGGCTATGTACATCTACAGGAGTACAAGCCTAATTGTAGTACTGTACTGTATTTCCACCAAACACCAGTTAGTACTAAAGGTGAAAGACAAATCAATACCACACGGTTTAAAGTACAAATCTGACCTATTGTGTACAGTAAATATATTGTAATCAGGAAAAAATAATTAACAACCTAATTCATATACAGTACAGACCAAAAAGATTGTGTGAATAAATGAATTAAGTGGCATTGTATTGTATAGTAATTTCCCTGTAACAATGTCTTATGTAGTGTAATACTGTACTCTATAAGCTGAATGCTTTAGTTTAATATAATAATATTGTCATCTTTATACATGTAGTAATTTATCTGTAACAATTTCCTATCTAGTACAATACTGTATATTATAAACTTATTTCTCTAGTTCAAAATAATAATATTGCTATATTTATACATATAGTAATTTCCTTGTAGCCTGAATACATATAGTAATTTATCTGTAATAATGTCTTATCTAGTGTAATACTGTATATTAGAAGCTAATATCTCTAGTTTAATATAATAATATTGTTATCTCTACATACAGTATATAGTAATTCCCCTGTGATCTCAATACATATAGTCATTTATCTGTAATAATGTCTCCTCTAGTACTGTATAATTATTATAAGTTTGGTTCATGGATTGATATAATAATATTGTTATCTGATTACATATAATAACTTCCTGTGATCTTTTTACATATAATAACTTCCCTGTAACCATGTATTATATATTATAAGTTTGTTTCACTGCTGATATAATAATATTGTCATATTCATATATATTATAACTTACTATCATCTTTATACTATACATATAATAATTTCCATGTAACCTTGTACCTTCTAGTACTGTATATTACAAGTTTTACCCACTGGTTGATATACTGTAATAATATTGTCATCTGTATATATATATAAATATATATATAAATATAATAATTTCCCTGTCATCCCTATAGGCTACATAGAATAAATTTTCTATGATCATTATACCATGTTCCGTCTAGTATAATACTGTATATTATAAATTTATTTACCAAATTGATATAATAATATTGTTATCTTTATATACAAAATAATATTCTGTAATCTTTATTACTTTCATGTCTCATATAATACTGTACTGTATATTACAAGTTTATTTCACTGTCTAATACTGTATAACAATAATGTCATCTCTATGCATACATGTATTATAATTTGATATTGTATAATTTGATATATTGTACAATGTTTGCCACTCCATGAACGTAAAAAAATAATCAAAACAAAACAAAACACACACATTCATTCACACACACTCTCTCTCACACACACAGCTACCTCACCTATTATCTCCCCCCTCTCTCTCACTCATACACACACTCTCACACACACACACACATTCATTCACACTAACTCTCTCTCTCTCTCACACACACACAGCTACCTCACCTACTATCTCCCCCCCTCTCTCTCTCACTCACACACACACTCTCTCTCACACACACAGCTACCTCACCTACTATCTCCCCCCCCCTCTCTCTCACTCACACACACACACACACATTCATTCACACACACTCTCTCTCACACACACACACACACACACACACAGCTACCTCACCTACACACCACTTACACCATGAAACCAAAGGATATTTATTGAAAGAATTTCCTTTTTGTAGCAGTGTTGCCAGATCCGGCTAGGTCCCATTATTTTGCCCTAGTCATTTCCTATATTTTACCACGGTTATTTCCTAGTAGTTTGCCCAGGTTAGGTCATAGTAGTTTGCCCAGGTTAGGTCCCGGTAGTCTGCTGTGGTCTAGGTTAGGTTAGGTAAGGTCAAGTAAAGTCAGGCATTTGGAGAGAGAGAGAGAGAGAGAGAGAGAGAGAGAGAGAGAGAGAATAATACTCACGGAGGGTGTTCAGGTGTTTGCATGAAGTAGAGGTAATAAGGTTCATCAACAAGGTAGCCTGGTGGTTAGATGAGATGCCAAGGCTGATGCTTCTCAGGGAGTGTAGCTGTTGTAGCCTTGACAACACATAGTCACTCAATTGACCACTGTACATCCTCAGGTCTGGACTCCTGAAGGGGAGAAATTATAATTAAAATATAATTATTCAGGTCTTGGAATACATTATTTTTTTTTTCGCTTTATGTTATTTCAAATATATACTTTACTGTACTATCTGAACTGTAAGCTTTTGTTTATGGGTAATATATGGATAGTATAGTAGTGAACCATTTGATATTAATAGTGTCCCCCCCCCCCCCACTAAAAAAGATAAATAATTTAATAAAGAAATAAATTAGTCTACTTCTGCAGGTGTGTCAACTTATGTAATTAATCCAAAAATTTAGAAAAAAATAGAAAAAAAAAACAACACACCAAATGAAATGTGTTTTATTAGTTATCTCATCTTCTGCTTCCCCTTCCTACTTCCAAATTAATCCTAATAATTATTCCTCAACTTATTATATCATTATGCTAATATTACACAACTACTTATATATATATATATATATATATATATATATATATATATATATATATATATATATATATATATATATATATATATATATATATATATATATATATATATATATATATATATATATATATATGTGTGTGTGTGTGTGTGTGTGTGTGTGTGCGTTATGATTTAAAAAATCCTCTGGAGCACTTATATCTTATAATGTTTAACAGCAAATTGTTAAGGTTAACAGGAAATGTTTAGCCTTAGTTAACAACTGTTTACTATGTTAACAAGTTTTGTGTATACCGGCCCAAGGCTCTTGTAAACGAATCATGAGTTAACATGTATATGGTATAGGTAGGGTAGATGTCATTACCATTTCAGTCACACATGAATCATAAAGAGTTTTCAGTTACATTATCATGTAATACTTACAACTGGACCGTCCTTAGGAGTTGGTCAACAATAGGGTGTATGTCTGAAGTAGGGTGACGATAGATCTGATAAAGGTTGAACTCTCTGAAGAAATGATGGTCTAGGTGTCCTCTTAGGCAGTGTAGACTAGCAGGGTCACCGGAAATGTGGAGTTTTACGCTTGAAGGACGGAGATGAGAAAGCAGCATTCCATATGCTGCTATTCTCCCGTCTCTGATGTCTATAGGACCAGCAGCAGCAGCAGCAGCAGCAGCAGCACCACCAGCACCAGCAGCAGCAGCATCATCATCATCATCAGCATCAGCATCATCATCATCAGCATCATCATCATCATCCCGGGTAACAATTCTTGCACCCTTAAGAGGGAAATGGTCAGCTATTAGCTTTAGGATGATGTCATTGGAACACTTTGTGTCTTCAATGACATCTAACCACTGGTCCCGTCTTCTTACTCCAGCCTCTTGCAGAAGATTCACCACTTCCTTCACTACGTCTTCAACCATTATGGAATTCCAGTTGCAAGATAATGTGAGCTCACCAATAAGCATTTGTAACAGGTTTTGGATCTTAGTCATTTTGAGTTCACCAATACCATCTGTTAACAACATTATTTGCTTTATATTCACCGACTTTTTGTGTATCTTGAGCTCCTTTATACTCTCCATAATGTATAAGGCTCCATATCTATCTTGGAAGGCCTTATGGGGTACAGAGTAGCAATCTAAGTCAACCTTTCCTAGTCCTTCTATAGACCTAGTTGTCATAAAGGCTGGCATCATTTCTTTACGTGGTAGACCCAGTGTGACACATTCCTCCCTGAGCTTGTTTGCACTCTCCTCCTTTAGAGTCAGCTGGTCATGTGTGAGAGCTACAAACATTTCTTGCTGTAGTACTACCAGCCATTGCTGAACCTTACCCAGCCGTGTATCACGGTCAAAGTCTTTGGTAAGCTCATTCTTTGTTAGTCTCTGGTCCAACTTCTCTAGAGTCAGTTCATGGAGATAATGGTAGAGCTCTGTTTGTGTGGTGTTCTGGTTCATTTTCTCTGGCCAAGAGTACATCAAAATGGCTACAATGCTGAGATTAAGAGGAAGTCTGAAATGCTCTTTATTCTCGACATCCAGTTGCTTAATACACTGATTAATGTCATCTGTGGTGGGAGGTGTAGGTGTAGCACCAGGGGTGGGAGGTGTAGGTGTAGCACCAGGGGTGGGAGGGTGTAGGTGTAGCACCAGGGGTGGGAGGTGTAGGTGTAGCACCAGGGGTGGGAGGTGTAGGTGTAGCACCAGGGGTGGGAGGTGTAGGTGTAGCACCAGGGGTGGGAGGTGTAGGTGTAGCACCAGGGGTGGGAGGTGTAGGTGTAGCACCAGGGGTGGGAGGTGTAGGTGTAGCACCAGGGCCAGCTTTAAGTAGTTCACCAAGATAACGTTGTAAGAATGCTTCCCTCTGCCCCGTAGGAATACCAACTAGTTCAACCTCCACCCGGTAGTATGTATCAGGAATGAGCTGTAGTCCCTCTTGCAAAGCCTCTGGGCGAGTGGTGAACATCACAGTACATTTAGGGTTTCCTTGCATTTCATCAAGCATTTCTCGAATCAGTTGTCGGGAATATTTGTTGACCTCGTCTATCCCATCAATAATGACAAGAAGTGATGACTTCTTGACTAGTTTTAACAGAAAATCTTTGTATTCGGGAGTTGATGGTTTTAAAAGATCATCGACAAGCTTATCATAAGAGGAAAGATGTGAGTCCCGACATCGTACCTTCAGCAGCAGCTTATATTTGCTTAATCCACTGATGCTGTCATTGCTACTCTTTAACCATTCTTTGGTTATGTGTGCAGCCAGGGTCGTCTTACCACTGCCTGCCAGACCCTCCACCACTAGCACTTGGGGTTTTGTTGATTGGTCTTGAACCTGTTTTATAAGATCAAGGTGTTCCACAATTTTGCCTTTGCCCCCCCGTCCTCCTTCCATGAATTTGATTTTCGTGTAGATGTTATCTATTTCTAACCGCACCTTGCTGGTAGTGAGGAAGGACAGTGGTGACAAATGTTTTTCATCATATGTAGGATGTTTCTTCAGTTTCTCAGCTTCTCTAATGATGATTTGTTCTTGGAGCACTGAATTATCATCACTTAGAATGTCGTCCAGGTCTACAGGTTCATCTGTGATCCTATTCATGACCACTTCTATATTATCAATTTCCTTCTTCAGCTCTTTGTCACTTCTACCAAATCTTTCCTTTGCTTTAGTCAGTGTAGCAATGAGATCTTTCCGCAGTTTCTTGGTCTTCTCCTCAAATTCAGTTTTTGTGATCTCGAGTGATTCATGCATGGCATTATTTCTTGCCTTTTTTATCTGATATAAGAGATTCTCGAGTTCATCACCTTTACTAAACCAAGCTGAGTCATTGAGACGGGCCATATTCATGCAGCAAAGTTTTATACAAATAAACAATAGTGTGATGTCAAATGTATCACAATTAAGGTCTTTATTTAATTTCTCTTTCTGAGTCTTGTTGAATTTTGGGTGACTTTTCTTGTCATCCCTAACATAGTTGGCATCTGAGGATGATGGGTCAAGGCGCTCCAGGTAGGTAAAAAGGTCTTCCATAGGGTCCTTCCCTGGACAACCCCATAATAGGGTTGTCTTCATGACTTTCTTACCAACAGCTTCCAGAAGCATAATACTTTTACATCCAAATTTCATATTTCTCCGAGACATGGATATAGATCTGTTGCCCGACCTGGAGAGTGCAAGTACATTCGCCAACAAACGTGCTATCATCCCACCGGCTGTTGACAAGACAGCTAATAAGGTGGTGTAGATCCATCTAATGGGCATCATACTGCCAGCTTTGTTGACTCACACTTGACTTACACTTGGTAACACTACACTTATTCACACTGTACTAGGTATTCATTTCTGTAATGTGTTCATTTTCTTGGTGTCACATCAGTTTTTATGTCATTTTCAGATATTCACATTTTCTGTGCATCCCCCAGGTTCTAGGAAAATTAAGACAAATGTGTTTAAATGTGATAAAGGAAGGATAACGTTCACACTCCAGCCAACAACACTTCACTATATGTTCTATAATGTTGGCCTTAAGGTCGTACCTTAAGTATCTGGAACAGGTTAATAGGTATTTTCAACTATTAATATTAGCCTGTATTTCTGAGAAAAGGAATATGCTGTGAGGTTTTCATATATATATATATATAGAGAGAGAGAGAGTATAAACAAGTATCATTTCCAGATGAAGACCTTGTA
The DNA here is from genome assembly GCA_034508575.1 of Petrolisthes manimaculis. Lineage (NCBI taxonomy): Eukaryota > Metazoa > Arthropoda > Malacostraca > Decapoda > Porcellanidae > Petrolisthes > Petrolisthes manimaculis. The sequence goes on from JAWZYT010004289.1 coordinate 47,063, forward strand.
TAATTTTCGTTCGTTGTTTTGTGTTTTATAACACATACACCAGTGGTTCCATTCTGAAGGTGTCAAAGTTAAATACTTAACACTAAAGTCACACTTGTGTTCTGGTTTTCACTGCTGTTATAACTGTCAACATTTACAAGTACGATATGTTTAATTAACTTTGCTTAATTAATGTGTTCGTCACAGTACACTTTCGGTACAAATTTTCCATAATTTTTCTTTGTATCAAAGAATAATATTCACTGTATTTACTTAAATATATCGTCACACTGAGTTCCTTTTTAATTTTCTGTAATTTCTCTTTGTATCAAAGAATAATGTTCACTATATTTACTTATATAGATATATCGTCACACTGAGTTCCTGCTTTATCTCATAAATACTTTAATTAAACCTGAAAGACAGAAAAAGATTTAGACAAGAGGACAACAAAACAGGATACAAGATATTATGTGGAACAGATGCAGCAGAAAACTTAGAACATTTTATGCTGGATTTTACTGGTTAAGTTGAGGAAAGAAGAAAAATTAGAAAATTGCAACAACTTTATATTGAATGCAAGAAAACAATAATTGGAGGGCTGTTATTCGACAGTGGAATTTTTTTAGACATTATAAAAGAACATCTTTATGAGCGTTGGAAAACAAGGGAGAAGAAGTTAAATGAGCTCAGTAACAACTAAACAACAGAAGAAGGCATCCGTAGTAAAGGCTATTCCTCAACACCATCCCATCACATCTTCAGCAGCAGCATGATGTCTTACCAGGATCTTACCAGGATGAGCTGCCTTCAATGGAGAGCCACAAACATGCCAACACACCAACAGTCATGGTGTGATCTTACCAGGATGAGCTGCCTTCAATGGAGTCCCACAAACATGCCAACACACCAACAGTCATGCAGGAGAAAAAAGTTCGAGGAATTTTTCTACTTAACTTGACTGTGGAAAGTGTGATGTCGCACTGCTCAGATTTACATAATCTTATATTCATGTTCATACAAGAAAAAAAAAATATATATATATATAAAATTAATAACCAAAGAACCTGTTACCCATTTATAAAGCAAACTGTCTCTTGAAGTGTGTTAAATTTGATGATGATGCAACTTCTTTTGGCAAACCATTCCAAATGTTTATTATTATAATTGAGAAGGATATTTTGTGAATTTCTGTCTGTACATGAGGATAAAATATTTTAAACAAGTGTCCACGAATTCTGTCAGATGATCTTAAGGTAGAAATATCAGAGGGCCTTATAGAGGACTGACCATTCATAATCTTCCATACCTTGATCAAATCAGCTCTAAGCAGTCTACTTCTTACAGAGTACAAATCAAGAGAAACAAGAGGAGTACCAAAGTTAATATCGATAAAGCCTGAAATTTGTTTTGTCCATCTGTGCTGCTGCCCCTCCAACAAGCCTAAGTCACCCTGATACCCAGTAGGACACACAGCTGATGAAAATATCATTACTGGACGTATATGTGTATAATAAAGTTAGACCATGAAGAACTGTCACAATTTACTGTTCTCTTCAGCAAGTTAAACACAATACCACCAGACTTATTGGCTACATTATGGATATGTAAGTGAAACTTTAAAGTTTTGTCCACTAACAGACCCAAGTCAGATACAGATTCCATAAACTGTATTGGATTGCCATTCAAGTAATAGCTGGAATTTGGTCCCGTATCTGGAGCTCCACCACAACATAACCTGAGAACACATGTTTTATCTACATTGACCTTGAGACCCCATGATTCAGATCTAATTGCAAGTAAGTCCATGTCATTTTGCAACACAGATATGCTAAACGTATCAGAAGAAAAATATCTGTCAATACTCAAATATAATCTAAGATCATTGGCAAATATCTTACACCTACTTTTAAAGCCATAAATGACGAAATTGATGTAAATAAAATACAAGGTAGTTTTCAAAACAGAACCCTGAGTAACTTCACTGCTCACCCTGACAGGTGCACTCTCTGAGCCCCCAACCACCACTCTCATCAGTCTATCGCTCAGAAATTCCACACTAGTCACAGTTGAAGGATCAGCACTTGGTGGAGCAGCGGTCCCCTTGTAACACACATAGAACCACAAAGCTGTGTAGATATGAGTCCAGAACTATCATGACCATCACCCTGATGTTGTGTGGTATTAACACCATTAGTTAGGTCTGTAGGTAGACTGGGAGCCATTGGTGCAGCAGCAGAGCTCTGTCCCCTTCCTCATCCAGCCCCAGCCCAAAATGTCTGCCTGCCAACCTGAGACAAAGAGTGGCCACAGCCTTCACCAGTACCCAATATGTGTTGCTTGATGAAGAATAATTCTTGACTTTCAGTAAGAATAAGATCCCTATTGACATAGACACCTATGTATTCTGGAATATCTTTGAGCGATTTAGCTTTAAAGAGTAAGTTCTCCCTCAGTTCTTTGACAGATTCCTTCTTCCTTATTAATGCAAAACACATCATCTAAGGAAATATTAGACCCCAAGACTGGAGAAAGTTGGACCTCGGCTTCAGCTTGGTTGTAATATCACGAAAAATCAAGGAATCTTTTCTCTTTTTTCTCTCTTCTATTTGCATTTCCATGTATGCACTAATAACCTTCCTGTCTCTATACACACACAAATCATACACATACTCTATGTCTATCTATCTATCTATAGCTCCGATGCCTCGCTCCCTCCAGGAACTCCCACCAATGGGGTGGCTACGGCAGAAGAGTCTCCAGTTTTTTCTGTTCCAACACTCCCTCCTCACATTTTCCATCCCCCCTTCCCCACTAACACTTCTCTTTTTCTCTCACATACTCTTCAACTCTGTTCTGCCATCTAACTGGTGGTCTGCCTCTCACACTATGTCCCACAACTTCACTATCGTACACCTTTATAAACTCCCCACCTTGCTTTCTCTCTACGTGTCCAAACCATCTCAGTGTATTATGCTTTGCTCTTTCAACCACTCCACACTCAATATCAATTGCCTTCTCACACATACCACATCTCTCATGCACACTCTCATTACTTTTTTAATCCCACCTTGTAAGTCCACATGCACCTCTCAAGTAACTCATTTCCACAGTACCTATCCTTCTTGTAAAGCTCACTGACCTGTTCAAGGTGTGCTGGGAGAGTGGCGTCATACCACAAGGTCTGCGTGATGGTGTCATTGTTCCTTTGTATAAGAACAAGGGACAGAAATCAGACTGCTCAAATTACAGAGGCGTCACACTACTGTCTGTTGCGGGAAAGATACTTGCTAGAGTCATCTTGGACAGACTCAATCCAACAGTCGCTGAGGAAAACCTCCCAGAAAGCCAATGTGGCTTTAGAGCCAATCGAGGAACAACCGACATGATCTTCGTCCTGCGACAGATCCAGGAGAAATGCAGGGAGCAGAACATGGGGCTATAAACGGCATTCATAGACCTGACAAAAGCCTTCGATACGGTCAGTCGAGATGGCCTATGGAAGGTCATGGTAAGACTGTGCTGTCCACCGAAGCTCCTCACAGTCTTCCCCCAGCTCCATGAAGGCCAGGTAGAACGGGTGAAGCACGGCGGCGATCTGTCTGACCCGTTTCCTATTGATAATGGGGTCAAGCAAGGCTGTGTCCTCGTGCCTACGTTCTTTGTCATCTTCTTCGGCTTGATGTTAAGGGAGGCAAAGGAGGATCTCACAGAAGGGATTTACATGACTGGCAAGGCCAATATGCAGTGCTCATTCCAGGAGGGACACGGGCCGCCGGCATTGTCAAAACCTAAAACAACATGGTGTGTGTGTATTTCTAGATGTATCTCAGTGTGTGTATTTCCATGTATGTACTAATGACCTTCCTCTCTATATAAACATACAAATCATACACACACCAGGCCTCTCTATGTGTGTATGTATATATCTATGTTTTTGGTGGCCACCTCATGAATGTCAGTGCTATTGTTCGGAACTCAGTATCTTCTCTTGAGATGGGAGTTTCTGTCTGGTAATAATAATATCTACTGTTAGAGTAGGCTCTATCCACTATAAACACTCACTGTAAACGAAAAACGGAAAGAAAAAGATAAAAAAGAAACTGTCTCATTCTTCACACCCCCACTGGGAACACCCTTAAACTAGCAGTTCTGAGTTCCACCACAGTTCGTTCTCCCACCACCAGGTGGCCAAGTCAACCCAGAGCTCTGTGTGAAGAAAAATCTCAAATTTTAGCTCCCTGTCACAACGATAAGAACTACGTTTTCTCCTCTACTGTGTCGGCTATTATTCAGGTACAGTGAGTTGTGTTGCTGTTTGATTCAACCTTGTGTATGATAAGAATAATCTTTTTGTGATAAGAGAACCTTATCGTTCATTTCTTCACTGATAACTTATTCCCTTCGCCTCTATATTAGTTACATTTTAATGTATAAAGTTTCTATATGGAAAGTTTTGTTTTAACTTTGTTATTCATAATGACATATTCGTTGTGCCTTTGTAAGAATATTGTCACTCATCACAATCACTCACCTGCAATTTGGGACCTAATGTGTAATTGGTAATTATTAAGAAAATTCGCAACAATTCAACAATGGACATAAAATTCATACCTACCCACCCTGGCTTGAAACAAGCAGCAGGTTTGTCACGTTGGTCTGCACGTTTACTGATACATACACACAGACCTATACATACTTCACTATACCAATCTTGTTCATCACCTATACTATTCTTATTACCTTCCTTCCATGTCCATACATTCCCTTCCACACCCTTCCTTTCCTCTCCCTTTATTCCTTTTATCTACTATCCTTATTACCTTCCTTCCATGTCCATACATTCCCTTCCACACCCTTCCTTTCCTCTCCCTTTATTCCTTTTATCCATACCAGTCCATATCACACATTCTTCCATTCCTTCCCACAACACACTCTTCCATCCCTCCATCCCCACACTCTTCTACCCCCATGACAAACACACACACACACACAGATACACACACAGACACACACACACATGCACATATCTGTGTGTGTGTATAATAAACGTATATTGTGTGTGTGTGTAAAGAAAACGTACATATGTGTGTAAATTAAACATACATATGTGTGTGTAGTAAACGTACATGTGTGTGTGTGTGTAGTAAACGTACATGTCTCTCTCTCTCTCTCTCTCTCTCTCTCTCTCTCTCTCTCTCTCTCTCTCCTACACTGTACAAATTATTCCTCAAAATTATTCCAACCTACAAAACACCATTATTTTTATTTGAGTGCATGTATGGGTTTTGTAATGTGCAGGGGTGTGTGTGTGTGTATGTGTTTTGTAATGTAGAGGTATGTGTGTGTGTGTGTGTTTTGTAATATAGAGGTGTGTGTGTGTGTGTGTGTTTTGTAATGTAGAGGTGTGTGTGTGTGTATGGGTTTTGTAATGTGCAGGGGTGTGTGTGTGTTTGTGT
>JAWZYT010004289.1:57500-62500 GCA_034508575.1 Petrolisthes manimaculis
AGGTCTTGCTGTTTACACAGCCATAGCCAAAGCACGAGTGACTCGTGTCTGACGTGGGTGGAGAGGTCTCTGGGCCACTCATCATCCTTGGAATGTGTGCTATAGTTGTGTTTCATACACACAGTGTGTGCTACACTCTGTCCCATTGACTGTCACTCATTGGATGACCTTTAACCTTTACTTGACATACTGTGTACGAATCCAAACACTCTAATATATGTACCAAAAGTATGACTGTGTGTGTGTCATACTGTTTATCTCTCGTCATAATCTTTCAACCCACTACGTTCAGTTCACAGCTTAAACTATAAATACACAGCTAAACACACACAGCTAAACACACACAGCTAAACACACACAGCTAAACACACACAGCTAAACACACACAGCTAAACACACACAGCTAAACACACACACCTACAGTAAACACACAGCTAAACACACACAGCTACAGTAAACACACAGCTAAACACACACAGCTACAGTAAACACACACAGCTAAACACACACAGCTACAGTAAACACACACAGCTAAACACACACACAGCTAAACACACACAGCTAAACACAAACACGAATCCAAGTTATAGTCACACATTTAAGTTTTGTCTCTTCTTATACTCTTAAATAACTTGTATTTCTGTGTGAATTCTTACTGTCTAGTCTACTGTAGTCTGGGACAGACATTATTTTCATTTATATAGATATTTTGTATATACAGATATTATTAAGATCTGGCCAGTACTACTGCATACAAATATATCCAGTATATACTGTGTGTGTGTGTGTGTGTGTATATATATGTGTTGCAGGGGTCTGTGTGTACTATAGGAGTGTATCGGTGCGGTTGTAAGAATATGTATGTGTGTGTGTGTGTGTGTGTGTGTGTGTGTACAAACAGTGTCACGTCACACTATACCACAAGAGTTGATAAGTGATAATCAGGTGTTCTTATCTAAACCTACTTAGTCATCCTGTCAGCTGTAAGACAAAGAGAGTAAAGCATTGGTGATAATAGATAACAAGATACAGTTTATACCCTCTGATGTCAACAAGAGAATGGATGGATGGAAGAATGGTTGGATGGAAGGAAAGAAGGACGGAAGGAAGGATGGAAGGAATGAAGGATGGAAGGAAGGAAGCATGGAAGGATTGAAAGATGGAAGGACGGAAGGAAGGAAGGAAGGAAAGAAATCCATAGTTGTAATTAGGTATGAGACTTTCCCTCTGACATTATTTTTCTTTATATATTTTTTTTTGTATATACAGATAATATTATAATCTGGCCAGGTCTACTGCATACAAATCTCTCCATTAATTACTGTGTGTGTGTGTGTGTGTGTGTGTGTGTGTGTGTGTGTGTGTGTGTGTGTGTGTGGCAGGAGTCTGTGTGTACTATAGGAGTGTGTGTGTGTGTGTGTGTGTGTGTGTGTGGCAGGAGTCTGTGTGTACTATAGGAGTGTGTGTGTGTGTATGTGTGTGTGTGTGTGTGTGTGTGTGTGGCAGGAGTCTGTGTGTACTATAGGAGTGTGTGTGTGTGTGTGTGTGTGTGGCAGATGTCTGTGTGTACTATAGGAGTGTGTGTGTGTGTGTGTGTGTGTGTGTGTGTGTGTGGCAGGAGTCTGTGTGTACTATAGGAGTGTGTGTGTGTGTGTGTGTGGCAGGAGTCTGTGTGTACTATAGGAGTGTGTGTGTGTGTGTGTGTGTGTGTGGCAGGAGTCTGTGTGTACTATAGGAGTGTGTGTGTGTGTGTGTGTGTGTGTGGCAGGAGTCTGTGTGTACTATAGGAGTGTGTGTGTGTGTGTGTGTGTGTGTGTGTGGCAGGAGTCTGTGTGTACTATAGGAGTGTGTGTCTGTGTGTGTGTGTGTGTGGCAGGAGTCTGTGTGTACTATAGGAGTATGTGTGTGTGTGTGTGTGTGTGTGTGTGGCAGGAGTATGTGTGTACTATAGGAGTGTGTGTGTGTGTGTGTGTGTGTGGCAGGAGTCTGTGTGTACTATAGGAGTATGTGTGTGGTTAATTGTACAAAAGTGTGTGTGTGGGAGGTGGGGGGACTGTATGAGTTTGTTATTGTGGTTGTAGGAAAATGTGTGTGTGTGTGTGTGTGTGTGTGTGTGTGTGTGTGTTAATATATCATGGAAGATATAATTATTAACTAACTTGTTCTTTCATTACTGGGATGATTTATATGAAATTGTAAATTATTGTATTATTTTTATGTCAATGTAAATTGTTGTGTTTAATTTACTTTGTTGTGTTGTAAGCTAATTGTTAACTATATGATTAATTGAATTTAATGTTTGTGGTGATGCATTAATCTGCTATTAACCCTAGACACCATTAGCAGTCATTACACAGTATATATTACACCTCCTTCCATTCCTTCCCACAACACACTCTTCCCTCCATTACCACACTCTATGTAAATCATTACACAGTATATATTACACCTCCTTCCATTCCTTCCCACAACACACTCTTCCCTCCATTACCACACTCTATGTAAATCATTACACAGTATATATTACACCTCCTTCCATTCCTTCCCACAACACACTCTTCCCTCCATTACCACACTCTATGTAAATCATTACACAGTATATATTACACCTCCTTCCATTCCTTCCCACAACACACTCTTCCCTCCATTACCACACTCTATGTAAATCATTACACAGTATATATTACACCTCCTTCCATTCCTTCCCACAACACACTCTTCCCTCCATTACCACACTCTATGTAAATCATTACACAGTATATATTACACCTCCTTCCATTCCTTCCCACAACACACTCTTCCCTCCATTACCACACTCTATGTAAATCATTACACAGTATATATTACACCTCCTTCCATTCCTTCCCACAACACACTCTTCCCTCCATTACCACACTCTATGTAAATCATTACACAGTATATGAGGCTCCCGCCGCGAGAGGGATGTAAGCGACAAATTTGAAAAAATTGAGTTAGGCACGGATCCGGTTGTTAAAAGGGCATAAAATTCATGTGGAAGTGATGTCATAGGCAAAATCGACCATCAGGATGGGTACAACAAGGCCTAAAGTTCACTCATTGTTAAGTTCTCGCTCCGCCGCCAGACAGAGCTATCTCCAGAGTCGACGAGGCAGCGCGGGCACCAATCAGCGCGGAGTATAGGGAGCGGCCATAGCTCTAGCCAATGAGCGCGCGTCCTCCCGCCAGCTGATGATCCACACGTGCGAGTTAAAGTCCAAGGTTTTCGTTCGTGATTCAATCAATTTCCCTATATTAATGGATTAATTATTGCAAACCAATATTGAAAACAATAAGGAATAGACACTAATACACTTGTAAGAGATAAATACATCAATGTCAATGCATATTAGTTATAAAAAGAGACTAAAAGTCAGATTTTCCTATAGTGATCGAATCTTTAAGAAACATTGACTATGAATTCTGAGGAATTCTGAGGAACTGGTTGAACAATGCTGGCGGGAAAGCAGCTGCACACATACACCGCTTCAGACAAGTGTCACTTTTTCTCCCATTCACGCCTTTCACGCCCATCCAATTCTGCCACCATGTCTTCCACACGCCGCCACACACACAAAACTTGATATTAAGGAATATAAATTACATGGCCAAAAAGAAGAAGGATAGGCGATTCCAATGGTATATAATAGATCCCCCTTCTGACCGTTTTCAATGGTGTAATCATAAGGAAACTTTGAGCGCGTTTTTCTCAAAACTAGTCGGGTGGCGCTTACAGCCCTCTCGCGGCGGGAGCCTCATATATTACACCTCCTTCCATTCCTTCCCACAACACACTCTTCCCTCCATTACCACACTCTATGTAAATCATTACACAGTATATATTACACCTCCTTCCATTCCTTCCTTCCATCCTTTCATATGAGTTTCAGACACCCTACACACATCTATTTTACTCTATCTAATACTCTACACATTCTCGTCACTAAAACTATTAAACCCATCTGTGTGTGAAGGTATTGTGTCCCACACCTTCTCCCCCTTCACCTTAACCTTCATCCTCTATAAGATATAATACTGATAAGAACAGGGAGGTGTTCCCCAAGGTCACCACTTGAGGGTGAGACTTACCTACCCTTCCTGTGGAGGGGGTAGGTCACAGAAGCGCTTTATATAACAATTTCCTAATTCTTAATGGTAGCCAGTATACAGTGGCTGCACCTTATACCTCATTGGTTACCATACTACCACTGTGTAAAACTAACAATATAACCTATAGCTACACCTTATACCTCATTGGTTACCATACTACCACTGTGTAAAACTAACAATATAACCTATAGCTACACCTTATACCTCATTAGTAACACTAACAATATAACCTAACCTAACCTAACCTTGTCTATCAGAGGTAAATGGTGCTGGAGCCTCACCATCCATAGAAATAAAGACAAATGAGATATTGATGATGATCATAATGTTTTATATTGGATGTTAATATTTCAGTGACAATCGTACAGTACAAGTAAAGGTTTTATGCACGTTGTTGTGTACCTATATTTTGGCAAACTATTGTACATTGTGTGTGTGTGTGTGTGTGTGTGTGTGTGTGTGTGTATTGATATTGACCTAGGCCTTCGTAATGGACATGAAGCATATGTCAAGTGGTGAAACATTTGAGAGAGAGAGAGAGTACTGTACTGTATCTGTACTGTATCACCATCACCTTCTCTCTCTCTCTCTCTCTCTCTCTCTCTCTCTCTCTCTCTCTCTCTCTCTCTCTCTCTCTCAGAAGTTAAATGCACATTAAATTAGAGGGAAGTACAGTGTTGATGGTCAGTCTGGAAGTTGAAATACACACACACACACACACACACACACACACACACACACAGTATATAATGGTTGTGTGGAGTTTCATCCAACTACAGACTGACAGTTTATCAGGGAACACTAATCGTTGTACTACATGGTGGTGGTGGTAATACACAATACACTGTGAGGTAACTCCCTGGGGAGATGTA
>JAWZYT010004289.1:70000-75000 GCA_034508575.1 Petrolisthes manimaculis
ATGACCTTCCTCTCTACAAAGGTGGTGAAGGAGATGGGGAAGTAACACTTGGTGGACGGATCACTGAGAAAATGTGTTGAAAATGTGTTAAACTGTACTTAACCCATAGTCGTGGAATGAGTACTTAACCAATCAATAACTACTTACTTTTCCTCCTTTAAAATGGGTATACCTCCTGCTAAGCCGATATCCTTCCTGCATTATGCTCATATACAGTACAGTGGAAGTCAACAAAGATGATGGTGTGGTGTGTTTTGTACATTCAACATGTATCACCAACTTGTTCTCACGGACACATTTTGCTACTTTTTTAGCTCCGGCCTAAGCCGAGAGCTCTAGGTTTTATGCGAATTATTGTTCTTGTTCTTGGAGCGACCACTTCTTAAATGGGGTTTAACTGACTCACTCACTCACTCACTCACTCACTCTCTTCCTCCCATCCATTTTCTTTTACCGACATTGAATAATTTATTATTATTATTATAATTTTTTTCTCTTCTTGGTGTGACCACTTCTTAAAAGGGGTTCAACCAATATTTAAGAGGTTCAACCGAGAGGGGGCTCAACCGAAAGGGGGTTCAAACGAGAGGGGGTTCAACCAAGAGGGGGTTCAATCGAGAGGGGGTTCAACCGAGGGGTTCACCCTCAATAAAAAGGGTTCATTTTCAAAATTTCTATATAACCATATGAATACGAAAATCCAGATAAAACATAATTAATATTTTTGAGACCTTTACATATGGATATTTTATTATTTCACTTGAATCATTAAGAGCCGGAGCTTTTGAATGGTTTTCCTTCATGTTGTTGTTTTTTCATAATACTACCTAGGCCTACCATACATGAAGGAGTGGTCATTAACTGGCGGTTTATAACCCGTAGAGTTGGATGTGAGACTTGTTTAGCACAGTCAGGTGTTTTCAAATGGGTGGGTGGCTCAACAGTTCTTTGATACACTTCTATCTCACTGATGTTTTGTTGGCCACCATACCCAGCCTTGTAGAGCGTGTACTATAAATACTGGTAATGGGTGGGTGGCTCAACAGTTCTTTGATACACTTCTATCTCACTGATGTTTTGTTGGCCACCATACCCAGCCTTGTAGAGCGTGTACTATAAATACTGGTAATTAGTTCCTGTATGAGTTGTAGTTATAGGCTCTATCTACATGGTAACAAAACCACATCCCACAATATAACGATCAATTATGAGAAATTACGACACAGAACACAAAACATAGCCATATTTTTACTGCATGGAGACACATGCCACGCCCAATTTAACCACTGAGATTCAGTGTTGCCAAGTCTGCTTGACTGAATTTCCTCAGCTTCAGCATCAGAAGTTCCCTTTTTACATCAAACATTTCCTGATTACTCCTGAAGATAATCGCACATTTACCATCTTGATTTTTAATGTTTGCCTCAAGGTCGTACCTCAAACATCAAGAATGGGTATAACACTAAACTCACACTATTGTTCTCGTTTTCAGTGCAGTTGTAACTGTCGTAAAGACTACGTAATGGTTATAACGTTATTTCATCTGAATCACAACTGAACAGCAAGAGAGACTGCTAGACGACAGACGAGTGTAATCTTTTGGTGATAACAGAACCTTATCGTTCATTTCTTCACTGATAACATCCCCTCGCCTCTATATCAGTTACATTTTAATGTATAAAGTTTCTATATGGAAAGTTTTGTTTTAACTTTGTTCATTCAACAATTCAACAATGGACATAAAATTCATACCTACCCACCCTGGCTTGAAACAAGCAGCAGGTTTGTCACGTTGGTCTGCACGTTTACTGATACATACACACAGACCTATACATACTTCACTATAACAATCTTGTTCATCACCTATACTATTCTTATTACCTTCCTTCCATGTCCATACATTCCCTTCCACACCCTTCCTTTCCTCTCCCTTTATTCCTTTTATCTACTATCCTTATTACCTTCCTTCCATGTCCATACATTCCCTTCCACATCCTTCCTTTCCTCTCCCTTTATTCCTTTTATCGATACCAGTCCATATCACACATCCTTCCATTCCTTCCCACAACACACTCTTCCATCCCTCCATCCCCACACTCTTCTACCCCCATGACAAACACACACACACACTCATATACACACAGAGACACACACACATACAGAGTCATAAAGCACACACAGACACACATAAAGGACACACACACAGATATAGAGAGAACACATACACATACACACACACACATAGTATTACAGAGAAAGAGAGAACACACACACACACAGAGAGAGAGAGAGAGAGAGAGAGAGAGAGAGAGAGAGAGAACACCCACAAAAACACAGATATAGAGGGAACACACACACATTCATTGAGATACCTGTGTGTCATGCTGATGTATGTGTGTGTGTGCATGTGTTATAATTCCAAATGCACATTTACACACACACACATACAGTACATGCACATGTAGGTGTGTGTATATAATAAACGTATATAGTGTGTGTGTGCAAAAAACGTACATATGTGTGTATTTTAAACATACATACAGTATGTGTGTGTAATAAGTGTACATGTGTGTGTGTAATAAATGTACGAATGTGTGTGTGTGTATATAACCATACATATGTGTGTGTAATAAACGTACATGTGTGAGTATAATAAATGTATAAATGTGTGTGTGTAATACATGTATATATATGTGTGTGTAATAAATGTATATGTGTGTGTATATCTGTGTGTGTGTAATAAATGTATATGTGTGTGTATATATATGTGTGTGTAATAAATGTATATGTGTGTGTATATCTGTGTGTGTGTAATAAATGTATATGTGTGTGTATATCTGTGTGTGTGTAATAAATGTATATGTGTGTGTATATCTGTGTGTGTGTAATAAATGTATATGTGTGTGTATATCTGTGTGTGTGTAATAAATGTATATGTGTGTGTATATCTGTGTGTGTGTATAAATGTATATGTGTGTGTATATCTGTGTGTGTGTAATAAATGTATATGTGTGTGTATATCTGTGTGTGTGTAATAAATGTATATGTGTGTGTATATCTGTGTGTGTGTAATAAATGTATATGTGTGTGTATATCTGTGTGTGTGTAATAAATGTATATGTGTGTGTATATCTGTGTGTGTGTAATAAATGTATATGTGTGTGTATATCTGTGTGTGTGTAATAAATGTATATGTGTGTGTATATCTGTGTGTGTGTAATAAATGTATATATGTGTGTATATCAGTGTGTGTGTAATTAATGTATATGTGTGTGTATATCTGTGTGTGTATAATAAATGTATATGTGTGTGTATATCTGTGTGTGTGTAATAAATGTATATGTGTGTGTATATCTGTGTGTGTGTAATAAATGTATATGTGTGTGTATATCTGTGTGTGTGTAATAAATGTGTATGTGTGTGTATATCTGTGTGTGTAATAAATGTATATGTGTGTGTATATCTGTGTGTGTGTAATACATGAACAAATGTGTGTGTGTATGTGTGTGTGTGTAATAAACGTATATGTATGTATGAGAATGAGTTACATTAAAACACTCCCTCTCTTTCTCTCTCTCTCTCTCTCTCTCACACATAGAAAATATGTCTTTCTCACTCATACATAGAAAAATTCTCCCTCTCTCTCTTTCACACACATAAATTATCTCTATCTTTTTCTCTCTCACACACACATAAATTCTCCCTCTCTCTCTTTCACACACACACACACACACAAATTTTCTCTATCTTTCTCTCTCTCACACACACATAAATTATCTTTCTCTCTCTCTTTCACACACAAACATACACACAAATTATCTCTATCTTTCTCTCTCTCACACACACATAAAATATCTTTCTCTCTCTCTTTCACACACAAACACACACACAAATTATCTCTATCTTTCTCTCTCTCACACACACATAAATTATCTTTCTCTCTCTCTTCGCGTTATCGTCAGCTGAGTGTGTGTGTGTGACTTTGGTTTTATCGACCATCGACCTTATCAACACACACACACACACACACACACACACAAGATCTATCTATCACTTTCTCTCTCTCTCTCTTTCTCTCTTACAAAGACATACACACAGTCTCTCTCTCACAGACACACACAGTCGCTCTTCCCCTCTCGCTCTCACACACAAGATTATTAAAATAAACACATCACCTAACACACACAAACACACACACACAGATATACATATACATACATATAAATATATATATATATATATATATATATATATATATATATATATATATATATATATATATATATATATATATATATATATATATATATATATATATATATATATATATATATTAAATAATTCATCCATACGTCATTTACACAGGTAACGTTATTTCGTGTGTGTTTACAAACCAATACCAACCATTGTCTAATCGACCCTAAGTTGACACACCACTTTTTTTCAAGAAAATTATTCCTCCAAACTAATCCACAATTTTGTTTATCTGGTCCTGTTTCTTGACAAACTTTAGAGAAATCAAGATGCTCCAATGTTCCATAAATGATGTGTGTGTGTGTGTTTGTGTGTGTTGTAATGTAGAGGTATGTGTGTGTGTGTGTGTGTGTTTTGAAATGTAGAGGTGTGTGTGTGTGGGTGGGTGTTGTAATGTAGAGGTGTGTGTGTTTGTGTGTGTTGTAATGTAGAGGTGTGTGTGTGTATGTGTTTTGTAATTTAGAGGTGTGTGTGTGTGTGTTCTGTAATGTAGAGGTGTGTGTGTGTGTGTGTTCTGTAAAGTAGAGGTGTGTGTGTGTGTGTGTGTGTGTATGTGCTGTGAGGCACTCAATGAGAGGGAGAGAGAGATGATAATAATAATAATAATAATAACAATAATAATAATAATAATAATAATAATAATAATAATAAAAATTGCATGTACAGTATTACCAGATCATATGTGTGGTAACAATTTCATGTACAGTATTGCCAGATCAAAATAATTAAATCACGTCCTGAAGTAA
>JAWZYT010004289.1:80000-97500 GCA_034508575.1 Petrolisthes manimaculis
ATATTAATTAATGCAGTAGTACAGTATTGGCTGAGGTCAATTTTACACCAATTGATTCCTGCAAATCATTTAGTGCAACAGGAAACAATTATTTTGGCTAATTTGTTCTAGCACAGTGGTAGAGTCTGTGGCTGCAATTCTGCAACCCAGTGTTCGATCCTTGCTTGGAACACGAGTCGGCTGTCTGAGGTCTTGCTGTTTACACAGCCATAGCCAAAGCACGAGTGACTCGTGTCTGACGTGGGTGGAGAGGTCTCTGGGCCACTCATCATCCTTGGAATGTGTGCTATAGTTGTGTTTCATACACACAGTGTGTGCTACACTCTGTCCCATTGACTGTCACTCATTGGATGACCTTTAACCTTTACTTGACATACTGTGTACGAATCCAAACACTCTAATATATGTACCAAAAGTATGACTGTGTGTGTGTCATACTGTTTATCTCTCGTCATAATCTTTCAACCCACTACGTTCAGTTCACAGCTTAAACTATAAACACACAGCTAAACACACACAGCTAAACACACACAGCTACAGTAAACACACAGCTAAACACACACAGCTACAGTAAACACACACAGCTACAGTAAACACACACAGCTAAACACACACAGCTACAGTAAACACACACACCTAAACACACATAGCTAAACACACACACGAATCCAGGCTATAGTCACACATTTAAGTTTTGTCTCTTCTTACACTCTTAAATAACTTGTATTTCTGTGTGAATTATTACTGTCTAGTCTACTGTAGTCTGGGACAGACATTATTTTCATTTATATAGATATTTTGTATATACAGATATTATTAAGATCTGGCCAGTACTACTGCATACAAATATATCCAGTATATACTGTGTGTGTGTGTGTGTGTATATATGTGTTGCAGGGGTCTGTGTGTACTATTGGAGTGTATCGGTGCGGTTGTAAGAAGTTGTATGTGTGTGTGTGTGTGTGTGTGTGTGTGTGTGTGTGTGTGTGTGTGTGTGTGTACAAACAGTGTCACGTCACACTATACCACAAGAGTTGATAAGTGATAATCAGGTGTTCTTATCTAAACCTACTTAGTCATCCTGTCAGCTGTAAGACAAAGAGAGTAAAGCATTGGTGATAATAGAAACCAAGATACAGTTTATACCCTCTGATGTCAACAAGAGAATGGATGGATGGAATAATGGTTGGATGGAAGGAACGAAGGAAGGAAGGATGGAAGGAAGGAAGGATGTAAGGATGGAAGGAACGAAGGAAGGAAGAATGGAAAGATAGAAGGACGGAAGGAAGGATGGAAGGATGGAAGGATGGAAGGAAGGAAAGAAAGAAGGATGGAAAGATGGAAGGACGGATGGAAGGAAGGAAGGATGGAAGGAAGGATGGAAGGAAGGAAAGAAAGAAGGATGGAAAGATGGAAGGACGGATGGAAGGAACGAAGGATGAAAGGAAGGAAGGATGGAAAGATGGAAGGAAGGAAGGAAGGAAAGAAATCTATAGTTGTAATTAGGTATGAGACTTTCCCTCTGACATTATTTTCCTTTATATATTTTTTTTTGTATATACAGATAATATTATAATCTGGCCAGGTCTACTGCATACAAATCTCTCCATTAATTACTGTGTGTGTGTGTGTGTGTGTGTGTGTGTGTGGCAGGAGTCTGTGTGTACTATAGGAGTGTGTGTGTGTGTGTGTGTGTGTGTGGCAGGAGTCTGTGTGTACTATAGGAGTGTGTGTGTGTGTGTGTGTGTGTGTGTGTGGCAGGAGTCTGTGTGTACTATAGGAGTGTGTGTGTGTGTGTGTGTGTGTGTGTGGCAGGAGTCTGTGTGTACTATAGGAGTGTGTGTGTGTGTGTGTGTGTGTATGTGTGTGTGGCAGGAATCTGTGTGTACTATAGGAGTGTGTGTGTGTGTGTGTGTGTGTGTGGCAGGAGTCTGTGTGTACTATAAGAGTGTGTGTGTGTGTGTGTGTGTGTGTGTGTGTGTGTGGCAGGAGTCTGTGTGTACTATAGGAGTGTGTGTGTGTGTGTGTGTGTGTGTGTGTGTGTGTGTGTGTGTGTGTGTGTGTGTGTGTGTGTGTAGCAGGAGTCTGTGTGTACTATAGGAGTGTGTGTGTGTGTGTGTGTGTGTGTGTGTGTGTGTGGCAGGAGTATGTGTGTACTATAGGAGTGTGTGTGTGTGTGTGTGTGTGTGGCAGGAGTCTGTGTGTACTATAGGAGTATGTGTGTGGTTAATTGTACAAAAGTGTGTGTGTGGGAGGTGGGGGGACTGTAGGAGTTTGTTATTGTGGTTGTAGGAAAATGTGTGTGTGTGTGTGTGTGTGTGTGTGTGTGTGTGTGTTAATATATCATGGAAGATATAATTATTAACTAACTTGTTCTTTCATTACAGGGATGATTTATATGAAATTGTAAATTATTGTATTATTTGTATGTCAATGTAAATTGTTGTGTTTAATTTACTTTGTTGTGTTGTAAGCTAATTGTTAACTATATGATTAATTGAATTTAATGTTTGTGGTGATGCATTAATCTGCTATTAACCCTAGACACCATTAGCAGTCATTACACAGTATATATTACACCTCCTTCCATTCCTTCCCACAACACACTCTTCCCTCCATTACCACACTCTATGTAAATCATTACACAGTATATATTACACCTCCTTCCATTCCTTCCCACAACACACTCTTCCCTCCATTACCACACTCTATGTAAATCATTACACAGTATATATTACACCTCCTTCCATTCCTTCCCACAACACACTCTTCCCTCCATTACCACACTCTATGTAAATCATTACACAGTATATATTACACCTCCTTCCATTCCTTCCCACAACACACTCTTCCCTCCATTACCACACTCTATGTAAATCATTACACAGTATATATTACACCTCCTTCCATTCCTTCCCACAACACACTCTTCCCTCCATTACCACACTCTATGTAAATCATTACACAGTATATATTACACCTCCTTCCATTCCTTCCCACAACACACTCTTCCCTCCATTACCACACTCTATGTAAATCATTACTCAGTATATATTACACCTCCTTCCATTCCTTCCCACAACACACTCTTCCCTCCATTACCACACTCTATGTAAATCATTACACAGTATATATTACATCTCCTTCCATTCCTTCCCACAACACACTCTTCCCTCCATTACCACACTCTATGTAAATCATTACACAGTATATATTACACCTCCTTCCATTCCTTCCCACAACACACTCTTCCATCCATTACCACACTCTATGTAAATCATTACACAGTATATATTACACCTCCTTCCATTCCTTCCCACAACACACTCTTCCCTCCATTACCACACTCTATGTAAATCATTACACAGTATATATTACACCTCCTTCCATTCCTTCCAACAACACACTCTTCCCTCCATTACCACACTCTATGTAAATCATTACACAGTATATATTACACCTCCTTCCATTCCTTCCCACAACACACTCTTCCCTCCATTACCACACTCTATGTAAATCATTACACAGTATATATTACACCTCCTTCCATTCCTTCCCATAACACACTCTTCCCTCCATTACCACACTCTATGTAAATCATTACACAGTATATATTACACCTCATTCCATTCCTTCCCACAACACACTCTTCCCTCCATTACCACACTCTATGTAAATCATTACACAGTATATATTACACCTCCTTCCATTCCTTCCCACAACACACTCTTCCCTCCATTACCACACTCTATGTAAATCATTACACAGTATATATTACACCTCCTTCCATTCCTTCCCACAACACACTCTTCCCTCCATTACCACACTCTATGTAAATCATTACACAGTATATATTACACCTCCTTCCATTCCTTCCCACAACACACTCTTCCCTCCATTACCACACTCTATGTAAATCATTACACAGTATATATTACACCTCCTTCCATTCCTTCCCACAACACACTCTTCCCTCCATTACCACACTCTATGTAAATCATTACACAGTATATATTACACCTCCTTCCATTCCTTCCCACAACACACTCTTCCCTCCATTACCACACTCTATGTAAATCATTACACAGTATATATTACACCTCCTTCCATTCCTTCCCACAACACACTCTTCCCTCCATTACCACACTCTATGTAAATCATTACACAGTATATATTACACCTCCTTCCATTCCTTCCCACAACACACTCTTCCCTCCATTACCACACTCTATGTAAATCATTACACAGTATATATTACATCTCCTTCCATTCCTTCCCACAACACACTCTTCCCTCCATTACCACACTCTATGTAAATCATTACACAGTATATATTACACCTCCTTCCATTCCTTCCCACAACACACTCTTCCCTCCATTACCACACTCTATGTAAATCATTACACAGTATATATTACACCTCCTTCCATTCCTTCCCACAACACACTCTTCCCTCCATTACCACGCTCTATGTAAATCATTACACAGTATATATTACACCTCCTTCCATTCCTTCCCACAACACACTCTTCCCTCCATTACCACACTCTATGTAAATCATTACACAGTATATATTACACCTCCTTCCATTCCTTCCCACAACACACTCTTCCCTCCATTACCACACTCTATGTAAATCATTACACAGTATATATTACACCTCCTTCCATTCCTTCCCACAACACACTCTTCCCTCCATTACCACACTCTATGTAAATCATTACACAGTATATATTACACCTCCTTCCATTCCTTCCCACAACACACTCTTCCCTCCATTACCACACTCTTCCACCCCCACCTGTCCATCCTTTCATATGAGTTTCAGACACCCTACACACATCTATTTTACTTTATTTAATACTCTACACATTCTCTTTCCTTTTCACTTCATTCTACATTCCATTCACATTATTCACTACTACACACAAGCATTTTTTTCCTTTTTTTAAATACTAAATTATAATAAAAGACAAAAAAAGGAACAAAATTACACACTATACACTTATACAAATAATTATAATTATTATTTAAAAACACATTCTCGTCACTAAAACTATTAAACCCATCTGTGTGTGAAGGTATTGTGTCCCACACCTTCTCCCCCTTCACCTTAACCTTCATCCTCTATAAGATATAATACTGATAAGAACAGGGAGGTGTTCCCCAAGGTCACCACTTGAGGGTGAGACTTACCTACCCTTCCTGTGGAGGGTGTATAGGTCACAGAGGTCACCACGTGGAGGAGGGGAGGGTGAGACTTACCTACCCTTCCTGTGGAGGGTGTATAGGTCACAGAGGTCACCACGTGGAGGAGGGGAGGGTGAGACTTACCTACCCTTCCTGTGGAGGGTGTATAGGTCACAGAGGTGCTTTATATAACAATGTCCTAATTCTTAATGGTAGCCAGTATACAGTGGCTGCACCTTATACCTCATTGGTTACTATACTACCACTGTGTAAAACTAACAATATAACCTATAGCTACACCTTATACCTCATTGGTTACCATACTACCACTGTGTAAAACTAACAATATAACCTATAGCTACACCTTATACCTCATTGGTTACTATACTACCACTGTGTAAAACTAACAATATAACCTATAGCTACACCTTATACCTCATTGGTTACCATACTACCACTGTGTAAAACTAACAATATAACCTATAGCTACACCTTATACCTCATTGGTTACTATACTACCACTGTGTAAAACTAACAATATAACCTATAGCTACACCTTATACCTCATTGGTTACCATACTACCACTGTGTAAAACTAACAATATAACCTATAGCTACACCTTATACCTCATTGGTTACCATACTACCACTGTGTAAAACTAACAATATAACCTATAGCTACACCTTATACCTCATTGGTTACCATACTACCACTGTGTAAAACTAACAATATAACCTATAGCTACACCTTATACCTCATTGGTTACCATACTACCACTGTGTAAAACTAACAATATAACCTATACTACTACATGGTGGTGGTGGTAATACACAATACACTGTGAGGTAACTCCCTGGGGAGATGTATCACCCCAACAAACATTGGAGTTGGGGGGCCAGTGTATACGTTGTCCCCCCCCCCCCAATAATGAAACGTATTGTATTAATGATTTGCAATATCACCACATCTGTATGCCTACCTGCCTCACCTTACCTACCTGGCAGTCTCTCCCGACCTGCCTGTCTCTCCCTACTTGCCTGCCTCACCTTAACAGCTTGCCTACTTCACCCTACCTACCTGCCTCACCTTCACTACCTGCCTGTCTGCCTGCCTCTCCCTACCAGCCTGTCTCCGTCACTCTACCTACCTCCTCACCTTACCTGCCTGCCTGCCTACCTGCCTCTCCCTACCTGCCTGTCTCCTTCACCCTACCTACCTCCTCACCCTTTCTGCCTGCCTGCCTCCTTCACCCTACCTGCCTGTCTGCCTCTTCACTATACCTAGCTGTCTCACCCGAGGCCTTGGAGGCGACCTGGCGATGACCATATATATATATATATATATATATATATATATATATATATATATATATATATATATATATATATATATATATATATATATATATATATATATATATATATATATATATATAAGTTATTTACAGGGTTAACATTTGTGTGTTTACAAACCAATATCAACCACTGTCTAATACACCCTAAGTTGACACACCACTTTTCTCCTACACTGTACAAATGATTCCTCACAATTATTCCAACCAACAAAACACCATTAGTTTTAGTTGTGTGTTTTGTAATGTAGAGGTGTGTGTGTATGTGTGTGTGTATCTTGTAATGTAGAGGTGTGTGTGTGTATGTGTATACCTTGTAATGTAAGGGTGTGTGTGTGTTTGTATGTGTGTGTGTGTGTGTGTGTGTGTGTGTGTGTGTGTTTTGTAATGTCGAGGAATGTGTGTGTTGATTAGATAGCGAGATAGATAGTCTGTGTGTGTGTGTGTGTGTGTGTGTGTGTGTGTGTGTTATAAGGCATTCATTGATTAAGGAGGAATGTGTATGTTTGTCTGTTTGTCTGTTTATGTGTGTGTGTGTTAGTCTGTTTGTGTGAGGCACTCAATGAGAGGGAGAGAGAGATGATAAAAATAACACTGTAATAATAATAATAATAATAATAATAATAATAATAATAATAATATGTATACTATTGTCAGATCAAATGTGTGGTAACAATTCTATGTACAGTATTGCCAGAACAAAAGTATTATATCAAATCATGATGCATTGTACTAAAAATAGTTCAGTTAGTTAGTCAGTCAGTTAGTCAGTCAATCTTTTAGAGGGTGCATTAGTTAGTCAGTCAGTCAGTCAGTCAGTTAGTCAATCCATCTTTTAGAGGGTGCATTAGTTAGTCAGTCAGTTAGTCAGTCAGTCAGTCAGTTAATTAGTCAGTCAGTCAGGCAATTTATTATTCAGTTAGTCAGTCAGTCAATTAGTAATTCAGTCAGGCAATTATTTATTCAGTCTGTCAGTCAATCAGTCAGTCAATAGTCAGTCAGTCAGTCAGTCAGTCAATTATTCAGTCAGTCAGTCAATCTTTTAGAGGGTGCAATAGTCAGTCAGTCAATCAATCAGTCAGTCAATCAGTCAGTCAGTCAATCAGTCAGTCAGTCAATTATTGAGTCAGTCAGTCAATCTTTTAGTGAGTGAGTTAGTTAGTCAGTCTTATAAAAATCTACACTGGTATTCATGAGAGAGAGAGAGAGAGAGAGAGAGAGAGAGAGAGAGAGAGAGAGAGAGAGAGAGAGAGAGAGGATGGGGGACAGTTTACATATGAGAGAGAGAGAGAGAGAGAGAGAGAGAGAGAGAGAGAGAGAGAGAGAGAGAGAGAGAGAGGATGGGGGACAGTTTACATATGAGAGAGAGAGAGAGAGAGAGAGAGAGAGAGAGAGAGAGAGAGAGAGAGAGAGAGAGAGAGGATGGGGGACAGTTTACATATGAGAGAGAGAGAGAGAGAGAGAGAGAGAGAGAGAGAGGATGGGGGACAGTTTACATATGAGAGAGAGAAGTCAATATTCTTTATCTGATAAGGACTACAATGTGTTATCATCACACCCATAAACCCCCCAAGCCTAACCCCTTACTACCGCACCCCTCAAACCACCCCCAAGCCTGTCCCCCTACTACAGCACCCCTCAAACCACCCCCAAGCCTGTCCCCTATTCCCGCACACCCATCAAGACCAACCAAGCCTGTCCCCTATTCCCGCACCCCTCAAACCACCCCCAAGCCTGTCCCCCTACTACTGCACCCCTCAAACCACCCCCAAGCCTGTCCCCTATTCCCGCACACCCATCAAGACCAACCAAGCCTGTCCCCTATTCCCGCACCCCTCAAACCACCCCCAAGCCTGTCCCCCTATTCCCACACACCCATAAAGACCAACCAACCAAGCTTACTTGTCAGTTTTAATTATATCCAACAAACTCAGTATCTATATCCACAAAATATGTCAGGTAGTTGTATTATTACTATAGTTTGTTAGTATGCTCACCAACCACACTGTCAGGTAGTTGTATTATTACTATAGTTTGTTAGGATGCTCACCAACCACACTGTCAGGTAGTTGTATTATTACCATAGTTTGTTAGTATGCTCACCAACCACACTGTCAGGTAGTTGTATTATTACTATAGTTTGTTAGTATGCTCACCAACCACACTGTCAGGTAGTTGTATTATTACTATAGTTTGTTAGGATGCTCACCAACCACACTGTCAGGTAGTTGTATTATTACTATAGTTTGTTAGTATGCTCACCAACCACACTGTCAGGTAGTTGTATTATTACCATAGTTTGTTAGTATGCTCACCAACCACACTGTCAGGTAGTTGTATTATTACCATAGTTTGTTAGGATGCTCACCAACCACACTGTCAGGTAGTTGTATTATTACCATAGTTTGTTAGTATGCTCACCAACCACACTGTCAGGTAGTTGTATTATTACCATAGTTTGTTAGTATGCTCACCAACCACACTGTCAGGTAGTTGTATTATTACTATAGTTTGTTAGTATGCTCACCAACCACACTGTCAGGTAGTTGTATTATTACTATAGTTTGTTAGTATGCTCACCAACCACACTGTCAGGTAGTTGTATTATTACTATAGTTTGTTAGTATGCTCACCAACCACACTGTCAGGTAGTTGTATTATTACCATAGTTTGTTAGGATGCTCACCAACCACACTGTCAGGTAGTTGTATTATTACCATAGTTTGTTAGTATGCTCACCAACCACACTGTCAGGTAGTTGTATTATTACTATAGTTTGTTAGTATGCTCACCAACCACACTGTCAGGTAGTTGTATTATTACTATAGTTTGTTAGTATGCTCACCAACCACACTGTCAGGTAGTTGTATTATTACCATAGTTTGTTAGTATGCTCACCAACCACACTGTCAGGTAGTTGTATTATTACTATAGTTTGTTAGTATGCTCACCAACCACACTGTCAGGTAGTTGTATTATTACGATAGTTTGTTAGTATGCTCACCAACCACACTGTCAGGTAGTTGTATTATTACTATAGTTTGTTAGGATGCTCACCAACCACACTGTCAGGTAGTTGTATTATTACTATAGTTTGTTAGGATGCTCACCAACCACACTGTCAGGTAGTTGTATTATTACTATAGTTTGTTAGTATGCTCACCAACCACACTGTCAGGTAGTTGTATTATTACCATAGTTTGTTAGGATGCTCACCAACCACACTGTCAGGTAGTTGTATTATTACCATAGTTTGTTAGGATGCTCACCAACCACACTGTCAGGTAGTTGTATTATTACTATAGTTTGTTAGGATGCTCACCAACCACACTGTCAGGTAGTTGTATTATTACCATAGTTTGTTAGTATGCTCACCAACCACACTGTCAGGTAGTTGTATTATTACCATAGTTTGTTAGTATGCTCACCAACCACACTGTCAGGTAGTTGTATTATTACTATAGTTTGTTAGTATGCTCACCAACCACACTGTCAGGTAGTTGTATTATTACCATAGTTTGTTAGTATGCTCACCAACCACACTGTCAGGTAGTTGTATTATTACCATAGTTTGTTAGGATGCTCACCAACCACACTGTCAGGTAGTTGTATTATTACTATAGTTTGTTAGGATGCTCACCAACCACACTGTCAGGTAGTTGTATTATTACTATAGTTTGTTAGTATGCTCACCAACCACACTGTCAGGTAGTTGTATTATTACTATAGTTTGTTAGGATGCTCACCAACCACACTGTCAGGTAGTTGTATTATTACCATAGTTTGTTAGTATGCTCACCAACAACACTGTCAGGTAGTTGTATTATTACTATAGTTTGTTAGGATGCTCACCAACCACACTGTCAGGTAGTTGTATTATTACCATAGTTTGTTAGTATGCTCACCAACCAAACTGTCAGGTAGTTGTATTTTTATTATAGTTTGTTAGTATGCTCACCAACCACACTGTCAGGTAGTTGTATTATTACTATAGTTTGTTAGGATGCTCACCAACCACACTGTCAGGTAGTTGTATTATTACCATAGTTTGTTAGTATACTCACCAACCACACTGTCAGGTAGTTGTATTATTACTATAGTTTGTTAGTATGCTCACCAACCACACTGTCAGGTAGTTGTATTATTACCATAGTTTGTTAGTATGCTCACCAACCACACTGTCAGGTAGTTGTATTATTACCATAGTTTGTTAGTATGCTCACCAACCACACAGTCAGGTAGTTGTATTATTACCATAGTTTGTTAGGATGCTCACCAACCACACTGTCAGGTAGTTGTATTATTACTATAGTTTGTTAGTATGCTCACCAACCACACTGTCAGGTAGTTGTATTATTACTATAGTTTGTTAGTATGCTCACCAACCACACTGTCAGGTAGTTGTATTATTACTATAGTTTGTTAGTATGCTCACCAACCACACTGTCAGGTAGTTGTATTATTACCATAGTTTGTTAGGATGCTCACCAACCACACTGTCAGGTAGTTGTATTATTACCATAGTTTGTTAGTATGCTCACCAACCACACTGTCAGGTAGTTATATTATTACCATAGTTTGTTAGTATGCTCACCAACCAACCACTCTTGTACCACATGTGTTTTTTAAATTTTGTGTTGGTAATTCTGGAGCAACACACACACACACACACACACACACACACACACACAAAGAACCAAAACAAACACACATGTACAGACCTAACAACCGAAACACACACACACACACACACACACGCAAATAACCAAAACACACACACACACACACACACACACACACACACAAACAACCCGTACCTCTTCAGACCCAACTTGGGTTTACTTGTAAATATTTGAGATTTTCTTCACACAGAACTGTGGGTTAACTTGGCCACCTGGTGGTAAGAGAATGAACTGTGGTGGAACTGTGAACTGGTAGTTTAAGGGTGTTCCCAGTAGGGGTGTGAAGGAGACAGTTTCTTTATGGATCTTTACAGTGAGTGTTTATAGTGGATAGAACCTACTCTAACAGTAGATGTTATTATTACTGCTAGTTTAAGGGTGTTCCCAGTGGGGGTGTGAAGGAGACAGTTTCTTTATGGATCTTTACAGTGAGTGTTTATAGTGGATAGAGCCTACTCTAACAGTAGATGTTATTATTGACACACTGAAACTCCCATCTCAAGAGAGGAGACTTCCAAGCAATAGCACTGACATTCACGAGGTATATATCTATGTGTATTTCTAGGTGTATCTCAGTGTGTGTGTATTACCATGTATGTAATAATGACCTTCCTCTCTCTATACACACACAGATCATACATACACCAGGCCTATCTATGTGTGTATGTATTTATCTATGTGTATTTCTAGGTGTATCTCAGTGTGTGTGTATTACCATGTATGTAATAATGACCTTCCTCTCTCTATACACACACAGATCATACATACACCAGGCCTCTCTATGTGTGTATGTATTTATCTATATGTATTTCTAGGTGTATCTGTGTGTGTATAGATCTCTCTATACACACACAGATCATACATACACCAGGCCTCTCTATGTGTGTATGTATTTATCTATATGTATTTCTAGGTATATCTCAATGTGTGTGTATTTCCATGTACAGTCGTGGTCAATAATAATCATCCATATAAGAGTAACTCACGTAAGAGTTTGACAGCTACCCTCTGTTCCTTAGGTGATTAACTTTCCAATAAATAGGTTAAGTACCATCGTTTAATTTAATACAACCAGCTACACACTACTTAAAACAATAACATTATAATATGTGAACATGAAAACATTAGACAGTAAATTGTTAAAGTTACCCATTTGGTGATAATTATTATTGACCAGGACTGTATGTACTAATGACCTTCCTCTCTACAAAGTTACCCATTTGGTGATAATTATTATTGACCAGGACTGTATGTACTAATGACCTTCCTCTCTACAAAGTTACCCATTTGGTGATAATTATTATTGACCAGGACTGTATGTACTAATGACCTTCCTCTCTACAAAGTTACCCATTTGGTGATAATTATTATTGACCAGGACTGTATGTACTAATGACCTTCCTCTCTACAAAGTTACCCATTTGGTGATAATTATTATTGACCAGGACTGTATGTACTAATGACCTTCCTCTCTACAAAGTTACCCATTTGGTGATAATTATTATTGACCAGGACTGTATGTACTAATGACCTTCCTCTCTACAAAGGAGGTGAAGGAAATGGGGAAGTAACACTTGGTGGAGGGATCACTGAGAAAATGTGTTGAAAATGTGTTAAACTGTACTTAACCCATAGTCGTGGAATGAGTACTTAACCAATCAATAACTACTTACTTTTCCTCCTTTAAAATGGGTATACCTCCTGCTAAGCCGATATCCTTCCTGCATTATGCTCATATACAGTACAGTGGAAGTCAACAAAGATGATGGTGTGGTGTGTTTTGTACATTCAACATGTATCACCAACTTGTTCTCACGGACACATTTTGCTACTTTTTTAGCTCCGGCCTAAGCCGAGAGCTCTAGGTTTTATGTGAATTATTGTTCTTGTTCTTGGAGCGACCACTTCTTAAATGGGGTTTAACTGACTCACTCACTCACTCACTCACTCACTCTCTTCCTCTCATCCATTTTCTTTTACCGACATTGAATAATTTATTATTATTATTATCATTTTTTTCTCTTCTTGGAGTGACCACTTCTTAAAAGGGGTTCAACCAATATTTAAGAGGTTCAACCGAGAGGGGGCTCAACCGAAAGGGGGTTCAACCGAGGGGTTCACCCTCAATAAAATGGGTTCATTTTCAAAATTTCTATATAACCATATGAATACGAAAATCCAGATAAAACATAATTAATATTTTTGAGACCTTTACATATGAATATTTTATTATTTCACTTGAATCATTAAGAGCTGGAGCTTTTGAATGATTTTCCTTCATGTTTTTTTTTTTTATAATACTACCTAGGCCTACCATACATGAAGGAGTGGTCATTAACTGGCGGTTTATAACCCGTAGAGTTGGATGTGAGACTTGTTTAGCACAGTCAGGTGTTTTCAAATGGGTGGGTGGCTCAACAGTTCTTTGATACACTTCTATCTCACTGATGTTTTGTTGGCCACCATACCCAGCCTTGTAGAGCGTGTACTATAAATACTGGTAATTAGTTCCTGTATGAGTTGTAGTTATAGGCTCTATCTACATGGTAACAAAACCACATCCCACAATATAACGATCAATTATGAGAAATTACGACACAGAACACAAAACATAGCCATATATTTACTGCATGGAGACACATGCCACGCCCAATTTAACCACTGAGATTCAGTGTTGCCAAGTCTGCTTGACTGAATTTCCTCAGCTTCAGCATCAGAAGTTCCTTTTTTACATCAAACATTTCCTGATTACTCCTGAAGATAATCGCACATTTACCATCTTGATATTTAATGTTTGCCTCAAGGTCGTACCTCAAACATCAAGAATGGGTATAACACTAAACTCACACTATTGTTCTCGTGTTCAGTGCAGTTGTAACTGTTTAAAGACTACGTACCGGTTATAACGTTATTTCATCTGAATCACAACTGAACAGCAAGAGAGACTGCTAGAGGACAGACGAGTGTAATCTTTTGGTGATAACAGAACCTTATCGTTCATTTCTTCACTGATAACATCCCCTCGCCTCTATATCAGTTACATTTTAATGTATAAAGTTTCTATATGGAAAGTTTTGTTTTAACTTTGTTCATTCAACAATTCAACAATGGACATAAAATTCATACCTACCCACCCTGGCTTGAAACAAGCAGCAGGTTTGTCACGTTGGTCTGCACGTTTACTGATACATACACACAGACCTATACATACTTCACTATAACAATCTTGTTCATCACCTATACTATCCTTATTACCTTCCTTCCATGTCCATACATTCCCTTCCACACCCTTCCTTTCCTCTCCCTTTATTCCTTTTATCTACTATCCTTATTACCTTCCTTCCATGTCCATACATTCCCTTCCACACCCTTCCTTTCCTCTCCCTTTATTCCTTTTATCTACTATCCTTATTACCTTCCTTCCATGTCCATACATTCCCTTCCACACCCTTCCTTTCCTCTCCCTTTATTCCTTTTATCTACTATCCTTATTACCTTCCTTCCATGTCCATACATTCCCTTCCACACCCTTCCTTTCCTCTCCCTTTATTCCTTTTATCGATACCAGTCCATATCACACATCCTTCCATTCCTTCCCACAACACACTCTTCCATCCCTCCATCCCCACACTCTTCTACCCCCCATGACAAACACACACACACACCCATATACACACACAGACACACACACATACAGAGTCAGAAAGCACACACAAACACACATAAAGGACACACACACAGATATAGAGAGAACACATACACATACACACACACACATAGTATTACAGAGAAAGAGAGAACACACACACAGAGAGAGAGAGAGAGAGAGAGAGAGAGAGAGAGAGAGAGAGAGAGAGAGTACACCCACAAAAACACAGATATAGAGGGAACACACACACATTCATTGAGATACCTGTGTGTCATGCTGATGTATGTGTGTGTGTGCGTGTGTTATAATTCCAAACGCACATTTGCACACACACACATACAGTACATGCACATGTAGGTGTGTGTATATAATAAACGTATATAGTGTGTGTGTGCAAAAAACGTACATATGTGTGTATTTTAAACATACATACAGTATGTGTGTGTAATAAGTGTACATGTGTGTGTGTAATAAATGTACGAATGTGTGTGTGTGTATATAACCATACATATGTGTGTGTAATAAACGTACATGTGTGAGTATAATAAATGTACAATTGTGTGTGTGTAATAAATGTATATATATGTGTGTGTAATAAATGTATATGTGTGTGTATATCTGTGTGGTGTGTAATAAATGTATATGTGTGTGTATATCTGTGTGTGTGTAATAAATGTACAAATGTGTGTGTGTATGTGTGTGTGTGTAATAAACGTATATGTATGTATGAGAATGAGTTACATTAAAACACTCCCTCTCTTGCTCTCCTCTCTCTCTCCTCTCTCTCCTCTCTCCTCTCTCTCTCTCTCTCTCTCTCTCACATAGAAAATATGTCTTTCTCACTCATACATAGAAAAATTCTCCCTCTCTCTCTTTCACACACATAAATTATCTCTATCTTTTTCTCTCTCACACACACATAAATTCTCCCTCTCTCTCTTTCACACACACACACACACACAAATTATCTCTATCTTTCTCTCTCTCACACACACATAAATTCTCTTTCCTCGTCTCTCTTTCACACACAAAAAACACACACAAATTATCTCTATCTTTCTCTCTCTCACACACACATAAATTCTCTTTTCTCTCTCTCTTTCACACACAAACACACACACAAATAATCTCTATCTTTCTCTCTCTCACACACACATAAATTATCTTTCTCTCTCTCTTTCACACACAAAGCACACACACAAATTATCTCTATCTTCTCTCTCTCATACACACATAAATTATCTTTCTCTCTCTCTTTCACACACAAACACACACACAAATTATCTCTATCTTTCTCTCTCTCATACACACATAAATTATCTTTCTCTCTCTCTTTCACACACAAAACACACACAACAAATTATCTCTATCTTTCTCTCTCTCACACACACATAAATTATCTTTCTCTCTCTCTTTCACACACAAACACACACAAATTATCTCTATCTTTCTCTCTCTCTCACACACACATAGAATTATCTTTCTCTCTCTCTTTCAAACACAAACACACACACAAATTATCTCTATCTTTCTCTCTCTCACACACACATAAATTATCTTTCTCTCTCTCTTTCACACACAAACACACACACAAATTATCTCTATCTTTCTCTCTCTCACACACACATAAATTATCTTTCTCTCTCTCTTTCACACACAAACAACACACACAAATTATCTCTATCTTTCTCTCTCTCTTTCACACACAAACACACACACAAATTATCTCTATCTTTCTCTCTCTCACACACACATAAATTATCTTTCTCTCTCTCTTTCACACACAAACACACACACAAATTATCTCTATCTTTCTCTCTCTCACACACACATAAATTCATTTTCTCTCTCTCTTTCACACACAAACACACACACAAATTATCTCTATCTTTCTCTCTCTCACACACACATAAATTATCTTTCTCTCTCTCTTCGCGTTATCGTCAGCTGAGTGTGTGTGTGTGACTTTGGTTTTATCGACCATCGACCTTATCAACACACATACACACACACACACACACACACACAAGATCTATCTATCACTTTCTCTCTCTCTCTCTTTCTCTCTTACAAAGACATACACACAGTCTCTCTCTCACAGACACACACAGTCGCTCTTCCTCTCTCGCTCTCACACACAAGATTATTAAAATACACACATCACCTAACACACACAAACACACACACACAGATATACATATACATACATATAAATATATATATATATATATATATATATATATATATATATATATATATATATATATATATATATATATATATATATATATATATATATATATATATATATATATATATTTAATAATTCATCCATACGTCATTTACACAGGTAACGTTATTTCGTGTGTGTTTACAAACCAATACCAACCATTGTCTAATCGACCCTAAGTTGACACACCACTTTTTTTCAAGAAAATTATTCCTCCAAACTAATCCACAATTTTGTTTATCTGGTCCTGTTTCTTGACAAACTTTAGAGAAATCAAGATGCTCCAATGTTCCATAAATGATGTGTGTGTGTGTGTTTGTGTGTGTTGTAATGTAGAGGTGTGTGTGTGTATGTGTTTTGTAATGTAGAGGGTGTGTTGTAATGTAGAGGTGTGTGT
>JAWZYT010004289.1:102500-115000 GCA_034508575.1 Petrolisthes manimaculis
CTACACTCTGTCCCATTGACTGTCACTCATTGGATGACCTTTAACCTTTACTTGACATACTGTGTACGAATCCAAACACTCTAATATATGTACCAAAAGTATGACTGTGTGTGTGTCATACTGTTTATCTCTCGTCATAATCTTTCAACTCACTACGTTCAGTTCACAGCTTAAACTATAAATATACAGCAAATCACACACAGCTAAACACACACAGCTAAACACACACAGCTAAACACACAGAGCTAAACACACACAGCTAAACACACAGCTAAACACACACTGCTACAGTAAACATACACAGCTACAGTAAACACACACAGCTAAACACCCACAGCTAAACACACACACGAATCCAGGTTATAGTCACACATTTAAGTTTTGTCTCTTCTTATACTCTTAAATAACTTGTATTTCTGTGTGAATTATTACTGTCTAGTCGACTGTAGTCTGGGACAGACATTATTTTCATTTATATAGATATTTTGTATATACAGATATTATTAAGATCTGGCCAGTACTACTGCATACAAATATATCCAGTATATACTGTGTGTGTGTGTGTGTGTGTGTGTGTGTGTGTGTGTGTGTGTGTGTACAAACAGTGTCACGTCACACTATACCACAAGAGTTGATAAGTGATAATCAGGTGTTCTTATCTAAACCTACTTAGTCATCCTGTCAGCTGTAAGACAAAGAGAGTAAAGCATTGGTGATAATAGAAACCAAGATACAGTTTATACCCTCTGATGTCAACAAGAGAATGGATGGATGGAATAATGGTTGGATGGAAGGAACGAAGGAAGGAAGGAAGGATGGAAGGAAGGAAGGATGGAAAGATGGAAGGAAGGATGGAAGGAAGGAAAGAAAGAAGGATGGAAAGATGGAAGGACAGATGGAAGGAAGGAAGGATGGAAGGAAGGATGGAAGGAAGGAAAGAAAGAAGGATGGAAAGATGGAAGGACGGATGGAAGGAATGAAGGATGGAAGGAAGGAAGGATGGAAAGATGGAAGGAAGGAAGGAAGGAACGAAGGATGGAAAGATGGAAGGACGGAAGGAAGGAACGAAGGATGGAAGGAAGGAAGGATGGAAAGATGGAAGGAAGGAAGGAAATCCATGGTTGTAATTAAGTATGAGACTTTCCCTCTGACATTATTTTCCTTTATATATATTTTGGTATAATATTATACAGATAATATTAAAATCTGGCCAGGTCTACTGCATAAAAATCTCTCCACTAAATACTGTGTGTGTGTGTGTGAGTGTGTGAGTGCGTACTATAGGAGTGTGTGTGTGTGTGTGTGTGTGTGTGTGTGTCTGGAGTCTGTGTGTACTATAGGAGTGTGTGTGTGTGTGTGTGTGTGTGTGTGTGTGTGTGTGTGTCTGGAGTCTGTGTGTACTATAGGAGTGTGTGTGTGTGTGTGTGTGTGTGTGTGTGTGTGTGTGTGTGTGTGTGTGTGTGTGTGTGAGGCTGGAGTCTGTGTGTACTATAGGAGTGTGTGTGTGTGTGTGTGTGTGTGTGTGTGTGTGAGTGTGTGTGTGTACTATAGGAGTGTGTGTGTGTGTGTGTGTGTACTATAGGAGTGTGTACTATAGGAATGTGTGTGTGTGTGTGTGTGTGTGTGTGTGTGTGTGTGTGGACGGAGTCTGTGTGTACTATAGGAGTGTGTGTGTGTGTGTGTGTGTGTGTGTGTGTGTGTGTGGCAGGAGTCTATGTGTACTATAGGAGTGTGTGTGTGTGTGTGTGTGTCAGGAGTCTGTGTGTACTATAGGAGTGTGTGTGTGTGTGTGTGTGTGTCAGGAGTCTGTGTGTACTATAGGAGGGTGTGTGTGTGTGTGTGTGTGTGTGTGTGTGGGTGTGAGTGTGACAGGGGACTGTGTGTACTATAGAAGTGTGTGTGTGTGTGTGTGTGTGTGTGTGTGTGTGTGTGTGGCAGGAGTGTGTTTGTACTATAGGAGTGTGTGTGTGTGTGTGTGTGTGTGTGTGTGACAGGGGACTGTGTGTACTATAGGAGTGTGTGTGTGTGTGTGTGTGTGTGTGTGTGTGTGTGTGTGTGTGTGTGTCTGAAGTCTATGTGTACTATAGGAGTGTGTGTGTGTGTGTGTGTGTGTGTGGCAGGAGTCTGTTTGTACTATAGGAGTGTGTGTGAGTGTGTGTATGTGTGTGTGTGTGTGTGTGGCAGGAGTCTGTGTGTACTATAGGAGTGTGTGTGTGTGTGTGTGTGGCAGGAGTCTGTGTGTACTATAGGAGTGTGTGTGTGTGTGTGTGTGTGTGTGTGTGGCAGGAGTCTGTGTGTACTATAGGAGTGTGTGTGTGTGTGGCAGGAGTCTGTGTGTACTATAGGAGTGTGTGTTTGGTTAATTGTACAAAAGTGTGTGTGTGGGAGGTGGGGGAACAATAGGAGTTTGTTATTGTGGTTGTAGGAAAATGTGTGTGTGTGTGTGTGTGTGTGTGTGTGTGTGTGTTAATATATCATGGAAGATATAATTATTAACTAACTTGTTCTTTCATTACTGGGATGATTTATATGAAATTGTAAATTATTGTATTATTTTTATGTCAATGTAAATTACTGTTTAATTTACTTTGTTGTGTTGTAAGCTAATTGTTAAGTATATGATTAATTGAATTCAATGTTTGTGGTGATGCATTAATCTGCTATTAACCCTAGACACCATTAGCAGTCATTACACAGTATATATTACACCTCCTTCCATTCCTTCCCACAACACACTCTTCCCTCCATTACCACACTCTATGTAAATCATTACACAGTATATATTACACCTACTTCCATTCCTTCCCACAACACACTCTTCCCTCCATTACCACACTCTATGTAAATCATTACACAGTATATATTACACCTCCTTCCATTCCTTCCCACAACACACTCTTCCCTCCATTACCACACTCTATGTAAATCATTCCACAATATATATTACACCTCCTTCCATTCCTTTCCACAACACACTCTTCCATCCATTCCAACACTCTTCCTCCACCTCTCCATCCTTTCATATGAGTTTCAGACACCCTACACACATCTATTATACTTTATTTAATACTCTACACATTCTCTTTCCTTTTCACTTCATTCAACATTCCATTCACATTAATCACTACTACACACAAGCATTCTTTCCCGTTTTTTAAATACCAAATTATAATAAAAAACAGAAAAAGGAACAAAATTACACACTGTACACTTATAAAGATTAATCATAATTATTATATAAAAACACATTCTCGTCATTAAAACTATTAAACCCATCTGTGTGTGAAGGTATTGTGTCCCACACCTTCTCCCCCTTCACCTTAACCTTCATCCTCTATAAGATATAATACTGATAAGAACAGGGAGGTGTTCCCCAAGGTCACCACTTGAGGGTGAGACTTACCTACCCTTCCTGTGGAGGGTGTAAGTCACAGAGGTCACCACGTGGAGGAGGGGAGGGTGAGACTTACCTACCCTTCCTGTGGAGGGTGTATAGGTCACAGAGGTCACCACGTGGAGGAGGGGAGGGTGAGACTTACCTACCCTTCCTGTGGAGGGTGTATAGGTCACAGAAACGCTTTATATAACAATTTCCTAATTTTTAATGGTAGCCAGTATACAGTGGCTGCACCTTATACCTCATTGGTTACCATACTACCACTGTGTAAAACTAACAATATAACCTATAGCTGCACCTTATACCTCATTGGTTACTATACTACCACTGTGTAAAACTAACAATATAACCTATAGCTGCACCTTATACCTCATTGGTTACTATACTACCACTGTGTAAAACTAACAATATAACCTATAGCTACACCTTATACCTCATTGGTTACCATACTACCACTGTGTAAAACTAACAATATAACCTATAGCTACACCTTATACCTCATTGGTTACCATACTACCACTGTGTAAAATTAACAATATAACCTATAGCTACACCTTATACCTCATTGGTTACCATACTACCACTGTGTAAAACTAACAATATAACCTATAGCTACACCTTATACCTCATTGGTTACCATACTACCACTGTGTAAAACTAACAATATAACCTATAGCTACACCTTATACCTCATTGGTTACTATACTACCACTGTGTAAAACTAACAATATAACCTATAGCTACACCTTATACCTCATTGGTTACTATACTACCACTGTGTAAAACTAACAATATAACCTATAGCTACACCTTACACCTCATTAGTAACACTAACAATATAACCTAACCTAACCTAACCTTGTCTATCAGAGGTAAATGGTGCTGGAGCCTCACCATCCATAGAAATAAAGACAAATGGGATATTGATGATGATCATAATGTTTTATATTGGATGTTAATATTTCAGTGACAATCGTACAGTACAAGTAAAGGTTTTATGCACGTTGTTGTGAACCTATATTTTGGCAAACTATTGTACATTGTGTGTGTGTGTGTGTGTG
Source organism: Petrolisthes manimaculis (assembly GCA_034508575.1). Lineage (NCBI taxonomy): Eukaryota > Metazoa > Arthropoda > Malacostraca > Decapoda > Porcellanidae > Petrolisthes > Petrolisthes manimaculis. Next base: position 106,959 of record JAWZYT010004289.1, read on the forward strand.
TGTGTATTGATAATGACCTAGGCCTTCGCAATGGACATGAAGCATATGTCAAGTGGTGAAACATCTGAGAGAGAGAGAGAGTACTGTACTGTATCTGTACTGTATCACCATCACCTTGTCTCTCTCTCTCTCTCTCTCTCTCAGGAGTTAAATGCACATTAAATTAGAGGGAAGTACAGTGTTGATGGTCAGTCTGGAAGTTGAAACACACACACACACACACACACACACACACACACACAGTATATAATGGTTGTGTGGAGTTTCATCCAACTACAGACTGACAGTTTATCAGGGAACACTAATCGTTGTACTACATGGTGGTGGTGGTAATACACAATACACTGTGAGGTAACTCCCTGGGGAGATGTATCACCCCAACATTGGAGTTGGGGGGCCAGGGTATACTTTGTCCCCCTCCCCCTCAATAATGAAACGTATTGCATTAATAATAATAATATTAATAATAATAATAATAATAATAATAATAATAAACGGTTTATTGAACATAGTGCAGCCCTGAGGCTGAAAATATACATACATAAATAATAAATTGATATCACCCCATCTGTATGCCTACCTGCCTCACCTTACCTGCCTGCCTGTCTCTCCCTACTTGCCTGTCTCTCCCTACTTGCCTGTCTCTCCCTACTTGCCTGCCTCACCTTAACAGCTTGCTTACTTCACCCTACCTACCTCCTCACCTTACCTGCCTGCCTGTCTCTCCCTACTTGCCTGTCTCTCCCTACTTGCCTGTCTCTCCCTACTTGCCTGCCTCACCTTAACAGCTTGCTTACTTCACCCTGCCAGCCTGCCTCACCTTCACTACCTGCCTGCCTGCCTGCCTCCTTCACCTTACCAGCCTGTCTCTGTCACCCTACCTACCTCCTCACCTTAAATGTCTGCCTGTCTACCTGCTTCACCCTACCTGCCTGTCTGCCTCTTCACTATACCTAGCTGTCTCACCCGAGGCCTTGGAGGCGACCTGGCGATGACCATATATATATATATATATATATATATATATATATATATATATATATATATATATATATATATATATATATATATATATATATATATATATATATATATATATATATATATATATATAAGTTATTTACAGGGTTAACGTTTGTGTGTTTACAAACCAATATTAACCACTGTCTAATACACCCTAAGTTGACACACCACTTTTCTCCTACACTGTACAAATGATTCCTCAAAATTATTCCAACCAACAAAACACCATTAGTTTTAGTTGTGTGTTTTGTAATGTAGAGGTGTGTGTGTGTGTGTGTGTGTACCTTGTAATGTAGAGGTGTGTGTGTGTGTGTGTGTACCTTGTAATGTAGAGGTGTGTGTGTGTGTGTGTGTACCTTGTAATGTAAGTGTGTGTGTGTGTGTGTGTGTGTGTGTGCGTGTGTGTGTGTGTGTGTTTTGTAATGTCGAGGAATGTGTGTGTTGATTAGATAGCGAGATAGATAGTCTGTGTGTGTGTGTGTGTGTGTGTGTGTGTGTGTGTGTGTGTTATAAGGCATTCATTGATTAAGGAGGAATGTGTATGCTTGTCTGTTTGTCTGTTTATGTGTGTGTGTGTTAGTCTGTTTGTGTGAGGCACTCAATGAGAGGGAGAGAGAGATGATAAAAATAACACTGTAATAATAATAATAATAATAATAATAATAATAATAATAATAATAATAATATGTATAATATTGTCAGATCAAATGTGTGGTAACAATTCTATGTACAGTATTGCCAGAACAAAAGTATTATATCATATCAAGATGCATTGTACTAAAAATAGTTCAGTTAGTTAGTCAGTCAGTTAGTCAGTCAATCTTTTAGAGGGTGCATTAGTTAGTCAGTCAGTCAGTCAGTCAGTTAGTCAATCCATCTTTTAGAGGGTGCATTAGTTAGTCAGTCAGTTAGTCAGTCAGTCAGTCAGTCAATCTTTTAGTGAGTGAGTTAGTTAGTCAGTCAGTCTCACAAATATTTACACTGGTATTTATGAGAGAGAGAGAGAGAGAGAGAGAGAGAGAGAGAGAGAGAGAGAGAGAGGATGGGGGACAGTTTACATATGAGAGAGAGAGAGAGAGAGAGAGAGAGAGAGAGAGAGAGAGAGAGAGAGAGAGAGAGAGAGAAGTCAATATTCTTTATCTGATAAGGACTACAATGTGTTATCATCACACCCATAACCCCCCCAAACCTGTCCCCCTATTACAGCACCCCTCAAACCACCCCCAAGCCTGTCCCCTATTCCTGCACCCCTCAAAACACCCCCAAGCCTGTCCCCTATTCCTGCACCCTTCAAACCACCCCCAAGCCTGTCCCCCTACTACAGCACCCCTCAAACCACCCCCAAGCCTGTCCCCTATTCCTGCACTACTCAAACCACCCCCAAGCCTGTCCCCCTACTACAGCACCCCTCAAACCCCCCCCCAAGCCTGTCCCCTATTTCGGCACACCCATAACCCCACCAAACCTGTCCCCCTATTCCCGCACCCCTCAAACCACCCCCAAGCCTGTCCCCTATTCCCACACACCCATAAAGCCCAACCAACCAAGCTTACTTGTCATTTTTAATTATATCCAACAAACTCAGTATCTATATCCACAAAATATGTCAGGTAGTTGTATTATTACCATAGTTTGTTAGTATGCTCACCAACCACACTGTCAGGTAGTTGTATTATTACTATAGTTTGTTAGTATGCTCACCAACCACACTGTCAGGTAGTTGTATTATTACCATAGTTTGTTAGGATGCTCACCAACCACACTGTCAGGTAGTTGTATTATTACCATAGTTTGTTAGGATGCTCACCAACCACACTGTCAGGTAGTTGTATTATTACTATAGTTTGTTAGTATGCTACCCAACCACACTGTCAGGTAGTTGTATTATTACTATAGTTTGTTAGGATGCTCACCAACCACACTGTCAGGTAGTTGTATTATTACCATAGTTTGTTAGTATGCTCACCAACCACACTGTCAGGTAGTTGTATTATTACTATAGTTTGTTAGTATGCTCACCAACCACACTGTCAGGTAGTTGTATTATTACTATAGTTTGTTAGTATGCTCACCAACCACACTGTCAGGTAGTTGTATTATTATCATAGTTTGTTAGTATGCTCACCAACCACACTGTCAGGTAGTTGTATTATTACCATAGTTTGTTAGGATGCTCACCAACCACACTGTCAGGTAGTTGTATTATTACCATAGTTTGTTAGGATGCTTACCAACCACACTGTCAGGTAGTTGTATTATTATCATAGTTTGTTAGTATGCTCACCAACCACACTGTCAGGTAGTTGTATTATTACCATAGTTTGTTAGTATGCTCACCAACCACACTGTCAGGTAGTTGTATTATTACTATAGTTTGTTAGTATGCTCACCAACCACACTGTCAGGTAGTTGTATTATTACCATAGTTTGTTAGTATGCTCACCAACCACACTGTCAGGTAGTTGTATTATTACCATAGTTTGTTAGGATGCTCACCAACCACCACACTGTCAGGTAGTTGTATTATTACCATAGTTTGTTAGGATGCTCACCAACCACACTGTCAGGTAGTTGTATTATTACCATAGTTTGTTAGTATGCTCACCAACCACACTGTCAGGTAGTTGTATTATTACCATAGTTTGTTAGTATGCTCACCAACCACACTGTCAGGTAGTTGTATTATTACCATAGTTTGTTAGGATGCTCACCAACCACACTGTCAGGTAGTTGTATTATTACCATAGTTTGTTAGGATGCTCACCAACCAACCACTCTTGTACCACATGTGTCTTTTAATTTTTTTGTTGGTATTTCTGGAGCAACACACACACACACACACACACACACACACACACACACACACACACACACACACACACACACATCCTCCCTCACACTTACACACACACACACACACACACACATATACACACAAATACATATACACATACACACACACACATACACATACAGACACACACATACACATACACACACAAAGAACCAAAACAAACGCAGATATACAGACCCAACAACCGAAACACACACACACACACACACGCAAATAACCAAAACACACACACACACACACACACAAACAACCCGTACCTCTTCAGACCCAACTTGGGTTTACTTGTAAATATTTGAGATTTTCCTTCACACAGAACTGTGGGTTAACTTGGCCACCTGGTGGTAAGAGAAGGAACTGTGGTGGAACTGTGAACTGCTAGTTTAAGGGTGTTCCCAGTAGGGGTGTGAAGGAGACAGTTTCTTTATGGATCTTTACAGTGAGTGTTTATAGTGGATAGAACCTACTCTAACAGTAGATGTTATTATTACTGATAGTTTAAGGATGTTCCCAGTAGGGGGTGTGAAGGAGACAGTTTCTTTATGGATCTTTACAGTGAGTGTTTATAGTGGATAGAGCCTACTCTAACAGTAGATGTTATTATTACTGATAGTTTAAGGATGTTCCCAGTAGGGGGTGTGAAGGAGACAGTTTCTTTATGGATCTTTACAGTGAGTGTTTATAGTGGATAGAACCTACTCTAACAGTAGATGTTATTATTACCACACTGAAACTCCCATCTCAAGAGAAGATACTGACTTCCAAGCAATAGCACTGACATTCACGAGGTATATATCTATGTGTATTTCTAGGTGTATCTCAGTGTGTGTGTATTACCATGTATGTAATAATGACCTTCCTCTCTCTATACACACACAGATCATACATACACCAGGCCTATCTATGTGTGTATGTATTTATTTATGTGTATTTCTAGGTGTATCTCAGTGTGTGTGTATTACCATGTATGTAATAATGACCTTCCTCTCTCTATACACACACAGATCATACATACACCAGGCCCCTCTATGTGTGTATGTATTTATCTATATATATTTCTAGGTATATCTCAGTGTGTGTGTATTTCCATGTACAGTCGTGGTCAATAATAATCATCCATATAAGAGTAACTCACGTAAGAGTTTGACAGCTACCCTCTGTTCCTTAGGTGATTAACTTTCCAATAAATAGGTTAAGTACCATCGTTTAATTTAATACAACCAGCTACACACTACTTAAAACAATAACATTATAATATGTGAACATGAAAACATTAGACAGTAAATTGTTAAAGTTACCCATTTGGTGATAATTATTATTGACCAGGACTGTATGTACTAATGACCTTCCTCTCTACAAAGTTACCCATTTGTTGATAATTATTATTGACCAGGACTGTATGTACTAATGACCTTCCTCTCTACAAAGTTACCCATTTGGTGATAATTATTATTGACCAGGACTGTATGTACTAATGACCTTCCTCTCTACAAAGTTACCCATTTCGTGATAATTATTATTGACCAGGACTGTATGTACTAATGACCTTCCTCTCTACAAAGTTACCCATTTGGTGATAATTATTATTGACCAGGACTGTATGTACTAATGACCTTCCTCTCTACAAAGTTACCCATTTGGTGATAATTATTATTGACCAGGACTGTATGTACTAATGACCTTCCTCTCTACAAAGTTACCCATTTGGTGATAATTATTATTGACCAGGACTGTATGTACTAATGACCTTCCTCTCTACAAAGTTACCCATTTGGTGATAATTATTATTGACCAGGACTGTATGTACTAATGACCTTCCTCTCTACAAAGGAGGTGAAGGAGATGGGGAAGTAACACTTGGTGGAGGGATCACTGAGAAAATGTGTTGAAAATGTGTTAAACTGTACTTAACCCATAGTCGTGGAATGAGTACTTAACCAATCAATAACTACTTACTTTTCCTCCTTTAAAATGGGTATACCTCCTGCTAAGCCGATATCCTTCCTGCATTATGCTCATATACAGTACAGTGGAAGTCAACAAAGATGATGGTGTGGTGTGTTTTGTACATTCAACATGTATCACCAACTTGTTCTCACGGACACATTTTGCTACTTTTTTAGCTCCGGCCTAAGCCGAGAGCTCTAGGTTTTATGTGAATTATTGTTCTTGTTCTTGGGGCGACCACTTCTTAAATGGGGTTTAACTGACTCACTCACTCACTCACTCACTCACTCTCTTCCTCTCATCCATTTTCTTTTACCGACATTGAATAATTTATTATTATTATTATCATTTTTTTCTCTTCTTGGAGTGACCACTTCTTAAAAGGGGTTCAACCAATATTTAAGAGGTTCAACCGAGAGGGGGCTCAACCGAAAGGGGGTTCAACCGAGGGGTTCACCCTCAATAAAATGGGTTCATTTTCAAAATTTCTATATAACCATATGAATACGAAAATCCAGATAAAACATAATTAATATTTTTGAGACCTTTACATATGAATATTTTATTATTTCACTTGAATCATTAAGAGCCGGAGCTTTTGAATGGTTTTCCTTCATGTTGTTGTTTTTTCATAATACTACCTAGGCCTACCATACATGATAATACTACCTAGGCCTACCATACATGAAGGAGTGGTCATTAACTGGCGGTTTATAACCCGTAGAGTTGGATGTGAGACTTGTTTAGCACAGTCAGGTGTTTTCAAATGGGTGGGTGGCTCAACAGTTCTTTGATACACTTCTATCTCACTGATGTTTTGTTGGCCACCATACCCAGCCTTGTAGAGCGTGTACTATAAATACTGGTAATGGGTGGGTGGCTCAACAGTTCTTTGATACACTTCTATCTCACTGATGTTTTGTTGGCCACCATACCCAGCCTTGTAGAGCGTGTACTATAAATACTGGTAATTAGTTCCTGTATGAGTTGTAGTTATAGGCTCTATCTACATGGTAACAAAACCACATCCCACAATACAACGATCAATTATGAGAAATTACGACACAGAACACAAAACATAGCCATATTTTTACTGCATGGAGACACATGCCACGCCCAATTTAACCACTGAGATTCAGTGTTGCCAAGTCTGCTTGACTGAATTTCCTCAGCTTCAGCATCAGAAGTTCCCTTTTTACATCAAACATTTCCTGATTACTCCTGAAGATAATCGCACATTTACCATCTTGATATTTAATGTTTGCCTCAAGGTCGTACCTCAAACATCAAGAATGGGTATAACACTAAACTCACACTATTGTTCTCGTGTTCAGTGCAGTTGTAACTGTTTAAAGACTACGTACCGGTTATAACGTTATTTCATCTGAATCACAACTGAACAGCAAGAGAGACTGCTAGACGACAGACGAGTGTAATCTTTTGGTGATAACAGAACCTTATCGTTCATTTTTTCACTGATAACTTTTTCCCTTCGCCTCTATATCAGTTACATTTTATTATTTTTATTATTATTATTATTATTATTATTATTATTATTATTATTATTATTATTATTATTATTATTATTATTATTATTATTATTATTATTATTATTATTATTATAATAATAATGAGGGACATAGATTGTGTGTATATTGTAGCCGTGTATCAATGTTGTATAATGTATCAGTGTTGTATTCATGGTACCAGTCACAGAGGCGCCAGTATAGGGCTTATGCTTGCACTTCTTGGAGCTGGCTAAAACTACAAGGTGTTAGATCGCATCCGGTGTATATTGATGACAGGGTGAGTGTGGAGGTAAGGAAGATACCGTGAGGGTTGAAAGCAGTTCAAACCAGTTCACCGGACATGACATCTTAAGAAATGTGCTGATCTGACAGCATGATGACCGCGTGATGGAGGCATGATGGAGACTTGCCAGTGCTGAGCTCTGAATGCTAGATTCACTCTATATATTATCTGTATGTTAATCTCTATGCTATAATCAATTGTTTATTGTCATCTCGTATGTAGAGAAAGGGACAATATATATATACTTATATTATTCTTATATAATCGTGTAGTTAAAGTGTATGTATATCATGTATAAACGTAGCGTCACTGTCACGAACTGTAACCTATGTAGTGGGTGTGGCACTGTGGCACTAGGTAGGGACGTGAGGAAGGGTCGAGAGAAGTGAGGTGCACTTGGAGCCCAGAC
>JAWZYT010004290.1:0-15000 GCA_034508575.1 Petrolisthes manimaculis
ACACACACAGATACTAAAAAAAAACTCCACTCGCACCTGACTACACCTTTTCCATTATACCCACCTGAGGCTACTCGTCCAGTCACCTCACCTCACCTCGCCTCGCCTTCAACACATACCTGGAAGAACAGAAATATCAGTGAGTGTGGGCGAGAGCAATAAGGAATCACTAGTATGTATGTATGTGTGTATTTATGTGTGTATTTATGTATGTGTGTATTTATGTGTGTATGTGTGTATGTATGTGTGTGTATGTGTTTATGTATGTGTGTATGTATGTGTGTGTGTATGTGTGTATTTATGTGTGTATGTGTATGTGTGTATGTATGTGTGTATGTGTGTATGTATATATGTACAGTCTCCTCCACTCCTACGTTCATCACTCCAGCGTTGTCAATGTGTGTAACCCTCAAAGTGTGAACCGCCAGTTTCAACTCGTATATCCAAAACGCATGCCAGTTCGAGTCAGGGGGGAGAGTGATGGAAGGATGGGGACTGGTGTGGTGTTGTAAAGTCATGGTCTAATGTACTGCAACCTGGTGAATAAAAGCGAGCTATTTGAGTTAATTTTATGAACCAAAATTGCACACACCAACAGCTATAGTTTCGGATCATTTTTCGAAGCCATCTCATTGGAAGGTGTTGCAGTACATTAGACCATGACTTTACTTAGGCAGGGTACAGCAGGGATTGTAACCAGTAATGTTGTACTAACATAATAATTATTCTTCAAAGTTATATGTCGATTGCATACCAAAACAGTTTGGTGATAAGGAAAGTCCTTAGTTATTATTTTTGTTATTATATTATGTGTTTCGGATACATGAATCGAAACATGTTATTTACACCATATAGAATACATGATACACACATTAACATTGCTGAGTGATGAACTTGGAAGTGGAGGAGACTGTATGTATGTATGTATGTGTTACAGTAAATCAACAAGAGGCTTGAAGGAGGTGCGGGAGTAGGGGACAGGCATAGGGGGTGTATGAGTAGGGGGACACGCTTGGGGTGGGTAGAAAGCCTGTCCCATATTCCCGCACCTCCCTAACCCCCCTCCCCAAGCCTGTCCCCCTACTTCCGCACCCTCAAAACCCCCCTACATCCCCCCAAGTCTGTCCCCCTATTCCCGCACCCCCCAAAACAAAAACAAAATCTCCCTAAACACCCTCCCAAGCCTGTCCCCTTATTCCCGCACCCCCCAAAACCCCTAAAACATCCCTAAACACCCCTCCCCCCCAAGCCTGTCCCCTTATTCCCGCACCCCCTTAAATATACAGCGATACACAACGGATGCAGTTCAACGTTAAATGGAAACTAATAGGCCGATATTAATTAAGCAAGAGTTTACAACCCTCGCCAATTCATTAATATACGAATGACTATCTATTTACATTACTGTGATTACAATAGCCGTCAATAAATTCTCAATAAAGCCTGTTAAGGGGATGGTATACTTTTGATAGACTGGAGCGCCGTCATTCCTCCAAAGTATGCCAGGAAACAGACGCAGATGAAGAAAAGTTATGGTATCCTGATGCCTGGAATAGTTTGGAGGAATTGTTTGCTCCAGATTTACCAACAGTGCCCCTTGTACCCCCCCTAAGCCCCCTCAAGCCTGCATGTCCCCCTATTCCCGCACCCCCTTATAATAAATTACACTATGGTGGTGAAAAATTAAAATAATTCATAAAATAAAAAAAATAAAAAAATAAATAATAAAAAAACAACTGATTATCATGTGGATTTTTTAATTAAGAGTTTCCAAATCCCAAAAAAATAAAAAACAGTAATATTATCGAAAGAAAAAAAAAAGAATACCATATAGTTGCATTAACAAATTCCACATGCACAAAAATAAAAAAAAAATAAAAAAAAATCACAGTAATATCATGGAAAAGAAAGAATAAAGACCTTGACCTTTTTTTTTTTTCTCTCTCTATCTCTCTCTTTCTCTCTCTCTCTCTCTCTCTCTCTCTCTCTCTCTCTCTCTCTCTCTCTCTTTCTTTCTCTCTCTCTCTCTCTCTGTGAAATTGAAGATGCAGTGAAGGGAAATTTGGCGTATCTTCCTTCGTTTTAATAATTGGACCATTTAAGTGCAGGAGTTGGGGGAGAGATAACCGGGGAGAGATAACCAGGGAGAGATGACCGGGGAGATATAACCGGGGAGAGATGACCGGGGAGATATGACCGGGGAGAGATGACCGGGGAGAGATGACCGGGGAGAGATGACCGGGGAGAGATAACCGGGGAGAGGTGAGAGTCAAGATCTTTAGAGACTGGAGGGAGACTGGAGGGAGACTTTGAGACTACTGGAGAGAGAGAGAGAGAGAGAGACATCTTAAGGTAGTATATAATTATTTTTTTTTTTTTTTTGGTACATTGGAGTGCCATGATTCCTCCAAAGTATGCCACGAAACAGGACCGGATGAACAAAAATAATGGTGTTGTGTTGCTTGGAATAGTTTGGGTGATTCAGTTGCTCCAAATTTACCAACATAAAACTTCCCCCTTTAACCCACTACAAAGTATTCCTTCCCCTTCATTCCAGTGTTGGATAATTTGGAGCGACTTATTCCTCTAAACTATTAAACTTCTTAAATTTCTCTCTCTCTCTGTCTCTGTCTCTTGTCTGTCTCTCTCTCTCTGTCTCTCGGTCTCTCTCTCTCTGTCTCCATCTTCATCTCTCTCTCTCTCTCTCACCTCATATTTGAACCCTATCTGTCTCCATCCCTCCCCTCCCCTCTCCTTCCCACACACACACACCACTTTTTCTCTTTCTCTCTTTCTCTCTCTCTCTCTCTCTCTCTCTCTCTCTCTCTCTCTCTCTCTCTCTCTCTCTCTCTCTCACACACACACACACACCACTGATATCTAAAGCCAAGACAACAGCAAACAACAACCAACAACCAACAAACTGCTGGTGCTTCCCTTCATGTGTTCTCGTGATGCAAATAGCAACACTTTACATGCTAAATATTAACCCGTGGAAAAATTACCCTGAAACTTGGGGAAAACAGCCGTCAGTGGGGATTTTGACCTTTGTGTGTGTTGTGTGTGTGTGTGTGTGTGTGTGTGTGTGTGTGTGTGTGTGTGTGTGTGTGTGTGTGTGTGTGTGTGTGTGTGTGTGTGTGTGTGTGTGTGTGTGTGTGTTATTTTTAGTGTATATATACTGTATATATATATATATTTTTTTCATATACATCTTTGCTCTTAATTGTTTGTCTGTCTTTACTTGGTCGCGTACTACTTGCTCTCTCTCTCTCTCTCTCTCTCTCTCTCTCGTTAAAGATACCAGAATGTGGGTTGACAAGAGCGTAGGTCGTATGGAAATGAGATCAAAATGTCCCTCAGTCTCAGATAAAGTTGGAGAGAGAGAGAGGAGGAGGAGGAGGAGGAGGAGGAGGAGGAGGAGGAGGAGGAGGATGAATTAACTAAATGGAGAATAAGATGGAGACCCAAGTGAGAGGCTGATCCCTATATATACAAGAACATGAAGGAAAACCCTTCAAAAGCTCCGGCTCTTAATGATTCAAGTGAAATAATAAAATATCCATATGTAAAGGTCTCAAAAATATTAATTATGTTTTATCTGGATTTTCGTATTCATATGGTTATATTGACATTTTGAAAATGAACCCTTTTTATTGAGGGTGAACCCCTCGGTTGAACCCCCTCTCGGTTGAACCTCTTAAATATTGGTTGAACCCCTTTTAAGAAGTGGTCACCCCAAGAAGAAATAATTCAGATAAAACCTAAAGCTCTTGGCTTAGACCGGAGCTAATAACACATGTACTATATAATAACACATGTACTATATACCCCTGTAGACTCCCTAGCTTGACACGAGGGGAACACAACGGTGGTGGTGGTGGTGGACGCAGGATAAACGAGGCATTATTAAACTAACGACACTCATTTGTCCACGTAATAAGAATCGGACGGGAAGAGGTTCGGGATCTTGCGACGCTTGCAGCAAAAAAAACAAAAAAAACACACACACACAAAAAGAAAAGAATAAAATAAATTACAGGAAAAAAAGAAAATAATAAAATAAATTACAGGAAAAAAACACAAAAAGAAAAGAATATAATAAATTTCAGGGAAAAAATACAAAAAAGTAAAGAATAAAATCAATTACAGTAAAAAAGAAAAGAAAAAAAAGAAAAAGAAAATAAATTACAATAAGCTGAGACTTTATATACCAACATCTTCATCATACATACATAGCCTGTCATTATTTTCTTTCTATTTCACACTGACTTCCAAAAATATTGTTATACTCACAAATAAACCCAAGCTTTCCCGTCAACCTCATATACATATTATACACATACACAAACTACCAATGCCTTTCAAATACCACTGCTAAACAACCATTCAATTAGCAAACCATACCTACCTAAGTAAGAGATTAACTACCGGTTACTGACTGACATTAAATTATACACAGATACCACAGAAGACGTAAGAAATATCCCAGCCAGGTCCTTGCCAAAACTTTTAGCAACCTCAGCGATGGGATAGCAGCTGGCCGGACCTGACACCACTACTACTACTACTGCTGCTGCTGCTGCTGCCCCTGATGCTCAAATCCCACCCGGTTCCAATCACCAGTTTTCATTAGTGCCAATCAACAATATTCCGAACGAGGCCAAAATTGGATCCCTAAAATACATTCGAGCACCAAATCCCCTGAGATACGTATGCACACAGGGGGGATGGGGGGACGAGGGGGGGAAAGGGGGGGAGAGGTGAGGGAGGGGGGAGGGAGAGGGAAGGAGACGGGGAGGGAGAGGGAAGGAGACGGGGGGAGACCAGGACACACCAACCTACAAACACACCTACTCACCCACCCAATCACACAACAAACATCCAACCCACCCACCCACCCAATCACACATCAAACCACCCTCCCACCCACCCACGTACCCACCTCTTGCACACAACGACTCACATCAACCCACCTACCCACCCACCTACCCACCCACCCAATGCACACAACGACTCACATCAACCCACCCACCCACCCACCTACCCACCACCCCAATGCACACAACGACAGAGTAGTAGGAAAGGAGAAGGCACGAGGAAGGAGAATGCCAAGGGGGAGACACTGATAAATATGGAGGTAGACCTGGGAACTAGGGAAGTGGAGGAGACATGTGCGGAAACCAAAGTAATGGAGATGGGACGGGAAGGAATCAACAGACAGCTTCCTCTGGCTATTTCCTCTCGGTCTGTTTGTCTGCTGGCTTATGGGTCTATGTGTTTGTTTCTCTGTCTGTCTATCGGTCTGTCTATTTGTTTGTTTGTTTCTCTGTCTATCTATCGGTCTGTCTGTTTGTTTCTCTGTCTATCTATCGGTCTGTCTGTTTGTTTCTCTGTCTATCAGTCTGTCTGATTATGTATAACCAATTTCAAGTAACCTATAACATGTTTCTTCTCCGTAGTAAATAATACGCTTACTGTAGTCTCCCGCCAGAGTATTCAAAGTGTCACAAAGAGATCCCTAAATGCAAGAGTTAATGTGCAGACGGAGAGAATACACAGAGTAAGGCTGGAAGGGACCATCATGTGTTGTGGAAAAATTGAAGAGTTACTGATTTTTCCAAAGTAAGTCGCGAAACAGGCAGGCCTCCTCGGTGCACGGTGGTGTTGTGTTGTGTTGTGTTGTGTTGTGTTGTGTTGTGTTGTGTTGTGTTGTGTTGTGTTGTGTGGTGTGGTGTTGTGTTGTGTTGTGTTGTGTTGTGTGGGGGAAAACAGGAGCCTTCAACGTGCCAACAAAATCACGCCCCTCTTTAAAGCAGAGCCAGAATCCGATGTGGCCTGTTAATCCCAGAGAAGGGGGGTTGGGGGTTGGGGGCCTGGGAGGGAAGGAAAGAAGAAGCGAAGGAAGGGATAAGGAAAAAAGAAAGGAAGGAGGGAGGAAGGATAGAGGAGAGGGAAGGCGGCACCAAGAGGAAGTTAGGGTGGAGGAAGAGCAGGGTAAAAAGAGAGCGGGAAGTCGAAATGAGAGGGAGGGGGAAGAAGGGGAGAGGGATGATGGTATGAGGGAAGTGGGAGAGGAGGGGACTGAGAGAGAGAAATGGGAATAGGAGGGCGGAGTGAGAGGTTAGTGGGAAAAGAAGGGGGAGAGGGAGGTGGGAAGAGGAAGGGGAAAGAAAGAGGGAAGTGGGAAGAGAGAGAGGGAAGGAGGAGATGTGAAGGGCAATACCAAGAGGGAGGAGAAGGAGAAGAGAGGATGAGTTGGTAAAAAGAAGGATGAAATAGACAGGGTTGTGTGTTTGTGTGATTACTGTGAAATTATTTGGGAAAGGCTTCATCCCACTACTACTGCTGCTGCTGCTCAGTCTAACTTCTGTTCAGTCTAACTTCTATTCAGTCTAAGTTCTATTCAGTCTAACTCTGTTCAGTCTAACTTCTGTTCAGTCTAAGTTCTGTTCAGTCTAAGTTCTATTCAGTCTAACTTCTGTTCAATCTAACTTCTGTTTAGCCAATTTTCTGGTTTAACTTATGTTCAGTCCAACTTCTGTATAGTCAAACTTCTGCTCAGTCTAACTTCTATTCTGCAGAGTCTAATTTTCTCCTGGTCAATCTAAATTCTATTCAGTCTAACATAATTATCTTCAGTCTAACATCTCCATATTTTTACACACCTACTCCAGCGTCCATGTTGAGTAAGTTTAGTGCATTACGCCCTAATTGCCTTCTAAAAGACGGGATATTTCCGAAACATGTAAAATCGTCTGTTGTTAGCCATGAAAAATTAGAAAAAAGGGAATAATATGTAATAGGAAAAAAGCACAGTCTTATATCGAAAGGAGAAAAATAAAGGAAAGGAAAAAAAACACACACACACACACTGCAAGAGAAAACAAGAAAGAGAGGAAAATAACGAGACTGGCCTGAGGATGGTGGAGGGGGTCGGTGCTCCCGTTGCAGGTATAAATAAAGACGTGAAGACCAGCTCCAAGGAAAAGAGAGACCCCAAAATACACCCCAGCCACACCACCACCACCACCACCACCACCAACCAACCACCCATCTCACTCTTTCTCTGCTTTCCTGCTGGTGTTGGAGGTCGTGTGTTGTTTTGGTGGTGGTGGTGGTGGTTGTGGTTGTCGTTGTGGTAGTGGTAGTGGTAGTGGTAGTGGTGGTTTTAGTGGAAGTGGTGGAGGTGGTAGTAGTAGATGTTGTAATAGTAGTAGTAGTAGTAGTGGTGGTGGTGGTGGTCATTTGTCGTGGTTGTAGTGTGAGAGGTTATAGTGTGGTGTAGTGTGGTGTGGTGTGGTGTAGTGTGGTGTGGTGTGGTGTGGTGTGGTGTGGTGTGGTGTGATGTGGTGTGGTGTGGTGTGGTGTGATGTGGTGTGGGGTGGTGTGGTGTGGTGTGGTGTGGTGTGGTGTGGTGTGGTGTGGTGTAGTGTGGTGTGGTGTGGTGTGGTGTAGTGTGGTGTGGTGTGGTGTGGTGTGGTGTGGTGTAGTGTGGTGTGGTGTGGTGTGGTGTAGTGTGGTGTGGTGTGGTGTGATGTGGTGTGGGGTGGTGTGGTGTGGTGTGGTGTGGTGTGATGTGGTGTGATGTGGTGTGGGGTGGTGTGGTGTGGTGTGGTGTGGTGTAGTGTGGTGTGGTGTGGTGTGGTGTGGTGTGGTGTGGTGTGGTGTGGTGTGGTGTGGTGTGATGTGGTGTAGTGTGGTGTGGTGTGATGTGGTGTGGTGTGGTGTGGTGTGATGTGGTGTGGTGTGGTGTGGTGTGGTGTGGTGTGGTGTGGTGTGGTGTGGTGTGATGTGGTGTGGTGTGGTGTGGTGTGATGTGGTGTGTGTGTGTGTGTGTGTGTGTGTGTGTGTGTGTGTGTATGTGTGTGTGTGTGTGTGTGTGTGTGTGTGTGTGTGTGTGTGTGTGTGTGTGTGTGTGTGTGTGTGTGTGTGTGTGTGTGTGTGTGTGTGTGTGTGTGTGTGTGTGTGTGTGTGTGTGTGCCGAGGTCATGAGCTGATGCTGTGAGAAAATTCCTGAGTAGGTAGCTGATGAGTCCATGAGGGGGTCGAGCAAGTACAGTGTTGGTAAATCTGGAGCAACTGATTCCTCCAAAGTACTCTAAGAAGCAACAGACCACCATTATGTTTGTTTTTCATTATTATTCTGGATTTTTTTTTCTGGATATTATTTCTTAGCATACTTAGCATATTTTCTAGATACGTTTCTTAGCAGATTTTGGAACAGACCCCCATTATGTTTATTATTCTGGATACGTTTCTTAGCAGACTTTGGAGGAATTTAAGGCACTTTAATGTAGGTACCAAAAGTATAGCCTGGAGAGCAAGTCCATGAGTGAGTCTGCCTAATACTGGACCAAGACCCAGGACGCTCGGGGATTGGCTAATTAGGTCTTGATGGGTTCTTTACGGCCTGGGGATTGGCCAATTTTGGAGGGTAGTAAAGGCTGGGGGAAGAGAGGGGGGGCAGGGGGGAGAGAGGGGGGACAGGGGGGCAGGGGGGACAGGGGGGCAGAGGGGGGACAAGGAGGGGGTACGAGTCCTAGGGTGTGCCAGAAGGAAAGAGAAGGAGAGTGATAAAAAGATGAGATTTTGCCTGTGAAGGAGGAAGAAGGAGAGGAGAAGAGAGGAGAGAAGAGGCCGCTAGCTGGTGGTGATGGAGAGGAGGAGGAGGATGAAAGGGAAGGAGAGATGGTGGTGGTGGTGGTGGTGAAGGGTAATGGGATGAGAAGGGGGAACAAAGGGGTGGTGGTGGTGGTGGTGTTGGTAGTGGTGGTTGTGGTGGTGGTAGTGTTAGTGGTGGTGGTGTTGGTGGTGTTGGTGTTGGTGTTAGTGGTGGTGGAGCTGGAGAAGGAGTTGGGGATGAGTATAAAAAGGAGAGAGATGGTGGTGGTGGTGGTGGGTGTCAACAATGGTGGAGAATATATTTTTGTCCAATATCGTGAGGTGGTTTCTGTCCTGTATTGTGGGATTTTCCTTTTTGTACTGTGAGAGGTTTATGTCTTGTACTGTGAGGTTTCTGTCCTGTATTTTAGGGTTTCTGTTTTTTTGGGTTTCTGTCTGGTATATAATGTATGGGGATTGTATTGTATCATGAGGTTTCTGTTTTACATTATGGGGTTTCTATCCAGTATTTTGGGGTTTCTTTTTTTGTATATACTGTGTGTGATGTTTATATTTTGTACTGGGTGTGGATACTGTCTATTCATATGGTGATTCTTTCTTCTAATGTGTCGTTTCTGCTTTTCATTATGGGGACTTTTTGCTTCATAATAAAGGGATACTAAACACGTCCCGATTTAACTCGGCTCTACACAACTGTATAATTTCGTGTCAGAGCAAATGATATGAGAATCTAACGGCATTACTAACACATTTGAGTAACTAGTCCTTATCCATAACCAGCTGAGAGAGAGAGAGAGAGAGAGAGAGAGAGAGAGAGAGAGAGAGAGAGAGAGAGATAAAGTCAAGTGAAACAACTTTATACGTGTTGGGATGGACTAAGAAAGGAAGAAGTATGAACACACACACACACACACACACACACACACACAGGCCGAGGTACTGTACACACACACACACACACACAGGCCGAGGTACTGTACACACACACACACACACACACACACACACACACACACACACACAACACACACACACACACACACACACACACACACACACACACACACACACACACACACACACACACACACACACACACACACACACACACACACACACACACACACACACACACACACACACACACACACACACACACACACACACACACACACACACACACACACACACACACACACACAAGACAAGTAAAACAAGTATACAAAGTGGTAGACAGAGAACTTTGAGGTACACACACACACACAGGCTGAGGTACTATACACACACACACACACACACACACACACACACACACACACACACACAGCAGGAGTGTATGTGTGATGATAACCAGGGCAGGAACCAGGTTAAGCTTCTCATAAACGTCAAGCTCGGTGCATTTTAACGAGATCAGAAAGCAATACCGATAGCCTTTTGTTTTAGGTTAGGAGGCCGTGAATATTAACCCAGTGTCGATATTACGATTATGGCCAACTAAAATATCGTCTCTACCAAACCATTAAAGGTGGTGACGAAAATTATTTGAGATTATTATTTTAGAGCACTTAATAATTGGGTGGAATTATTAAGGTGCATGGGTGGGTGGCCGAGGTGTGTAAGGTTTGTTTTCGTTTGGTTTCGTTTCGTTTCGTTTGGTTTTGGTTTTGTTTGTTTTTGGTTTTGTTTTTGTTTTTGTTTTTGTTTTGGTTTTGTTTTGTTTTCGTTTGGTTTTGGTTTTGGTTTGTTTTGGTTTTGGTTTTGGTTTTGGTTTCGTTTGGTTTTGGTTTTGTTTTTGGTTTCGTTTGGTTTCGTTTGGTTTTGGTATCGTTTGGATTTGGTTTTGGTTTTGGTTTTGGTTTTGTTTTGTTTTGTTTTGGTTTGGTTTGAAATCGTCTGGAGTTAGTTAATCCAAGCATATTATTATTATTTTTCAAGAAGTTAGTTGCTGTCGTGGGATTTTCTAAAGTATGTTTTCATGCTTGTCCAGAAAGTTTGGAGAATTTCATTGACAAAAAAACATGAATGCAAATATATATACACGACATACCTTAGAAAAGAAAGAAAAAAAATGACAACTGCATGTGGCCACAGTCGGTCTTAAAGGAAAGTTTCTGTGCGGCCTTTTCCTCCCCAAAGCAATTATGCCTCTGCAACTTGGGGTAAACTTCCTGCTACAAGTCAGGAGGGTCTGTGGCAACCTCACCAAACACAGTCCATTGTATGTACAGTTGCCAAAAAAAAGGTACTGCGACAACTATTGATACAAAATTAAATATATTAATGCCCATAGTTGTATTGTAGGGATTATAAGTATGTATTACAGAAGGATATGTATATTTCCTTCCGTTAAACATGCTTATATATAGTCCATATACTAATAGTTGTGGATATTACTATGGTTAAAGTTCTATCAAGATTTGTCGCAATATCTTTTTTGGCAACTGTACCTTCAGCAAGTGTATTTTTTTGTTGACCTTTCCTGGGTAGCGAGTTTGGTAGTGGAGCAGGCATCTTCTTCCATTCGCGGTTCAATGGTTGTTATGGTGGCTTTGGTCAGGGTGTATTATGATAAATTCAGTCAGGAGGTTTGTTTGTATATAAGTTTAGGATATGTTGTCGTATGTTTGAAAGGTGGTGATTGTGTGTGTGTTCAGTGGGCTCTTTTCTATTATACAGTTATAAGTGTTTGGGTTCGTTCTTCATCCTTGGTTTGTTTATATGTGCCCTCTCTCTTTCTCCCATCAACATTCACCTTTCCTTCCATCAACATTTTCTTTCCTTCCATTTACCTTCCCCATTTCCCCCCATCAACGTTTACCTTCCTCCCATCAACGTTCCCTTTCCTCCCATTAACGTCCCCATTCCTTCCATCTACCTTACCCATTTCCCCGCTCTGGACGGACATTACTCGAGCCCAAGGTAACCCAACCCAAGGCCTACCTAGTACTGGAGGGCGAGGTGTACCTGACGGGGCCTCCAGGGATTACGATTCATCCGGCTAAAAGCATAAAAAAAAGTTACTCTGTGGGTATACAACTGGATGGTGGTCGACTTGCTTACTCTATGTACCCCTTTCCTTCCTGTGTCTTGTTCTGTTGTGTCCCATCTTCTCTTATTTTTTTTACTCTCTTTAACACCTCTTCTTTTCATCTCTTTCCTCCATCTCCGTCTTCTCTATTCACTTATTCTCTACTTTCTTTATCCCATCTTCTTTTCATCTCTTTCCTCCATCTCCATCTTCTCTTATTTTTCTTACTCTCTATATCACCTCTTCTGTTCATCTCTTTCCTCCATCTCCGTCTTCTCTATTCACTTATTCTCTACTCTCTTTATCACATCTTCTTTTCATCTCTTTCCTTCATTTCTCCATTATCTATTCACTTATTTTCTACTCTCTTTATCCCATCTTCTTTTCATCTCTTTCCTCCATTTCTCCTTTCTCTATTCTCTTACTTTCCACTCTGTCTACTGTCTTGTCAACTCTCTTTATCACCTCTTCTTTTCACCTCTATCTTCCATCTCTCTTTCTCTCCCTCTTTTCTCTATTCTCCTACTTTCTACTCTTATCTTCTCTCCCTCCTCTCTCCTACCCTTTCTGTTTCTGACTTTAACTTTCCTCTAACTATTTCTCTCTCTTGCTTTCTCCATTTCATTCTTTCGCATGTTATTCCTTCCTCTCTTTAGACTTCCCTTACTACTTCCTCCCCATTCTTTCCTCCTCTCCCTTCTACTCTACCTCCTCTTTCCCTTTCCCTTTTTCCCTCTGGGCCTCTCTCTTTTTCTTACATTCTACATCCCCTCCTCTTTTATTACCTACCTTACCACTCGCCAGATCCCACCTCTTCTCTTCTCTTTTCCCTCCCTAGCTCCTTCCATCCCTGCCCTGCCTTCCTCTTTTTCTCCTCACCTATTTTCTTTTTACTTCCCTTGTAACATACAGTAATGGTTTTGTTAGGTGTGGCAGCACTGGTCTATCGTGTCTCCATCACAGCCTCCTTATATGTATAGTAAAGGGAGGAGAAAAATCTTAATCTAACAACAAAACAGCCATTCCATTACACTGTCCTTTGGGGGATGTTTAATTAAATGGGACTTTTAAAGGGGATAGTAGACTTTTGGTACATAGGAGTGTCTTAATTTTCTCCAAAGTATGCCAGGAAACAGGACCACAATAACAATATTAATGGTGGCCTGTTGTCTGGAATAGTTTGCAGGAACCGGTTATTCCAGATTTACCAACAGTATACTTCCCTCTTAAGGTGTACGACAGATAAGAGACTACTTACTGTTACGTTCACCAGTTCCATCAACATTGGCACAGTTGCTCGATGACAGCATGAGGATTATTTATTGTCCTTTACTATTCCCAGCAACAGACTACTCCAACAACTACTCCAAACAACAGGTCACCATTATTTTTGTTAATAAAGTCTGGCCTTATTGTCCTTTATTTACTATTCCTAGCAACAGACTATAATTAGTTTTGTTAATCTGGTCATATTACCTTTTAGAAATCAAGAGGGTAGAATATACCAAAAGTATATTATCCCCATTAACACACCACAATAAAAAAAATCCATCTTCCTTTCTGTGTGTGTAATTACCAAGCTTCCTCTATAGTGTCCCTCCCTCCTTACAACCTTTATTCCCTCTGGATGGAAGATTGTGTACAAAACCTTACACTATAATTACGTATATATGAGGGCTGGTGTTATCATCCTCTAATTATGAAAACAAAAAAGGTACAAGTGGAAAAAAAAAATTGTCCTTGTTCTTGTCATTCCTATGTGAAAATAATTCCCTTTTTCCTGTTCTTTTTCCCTCAGGTCTTTCCTCCTCATTATGAAGACAAAAGTATGAGTGGAAAAAAGAGAGAAAAAAGTGTCCTCGCTCTTGCCATGCCTATGTGAAAATAATTCCCTTTTCCCCTGTTCTTTTTCCATCAGTTCCTGCCCTGCACCTCTTTTCGTTTTACCTTTATCTCCATCCAATATTTCTCCGTGCCAGCCCCTACCCTGCTTCTTTATGTATGTAAGACTGGCAACCACCTCGAGGGGCAGACTAGGCTGGGAAACGGTGGCAAGGGAAGAGAGGGAGGCTGGGTGAGGCAGGTAGGATGGAAGGAGAGGGAGGAAGGTAGGATGGGCAGAGAGAGAGGCTGGGTGAGGTAGGTAGGATGGAAGGAGAGGGAGGCAGGTAGGATGGGCAGAGAGAGAGGCTGGGTGAGGCAGGTAGGAAGGGAAGGGAGGGAGGCTGGGTGAGGATGGTACGAAGGGAAGAGAGGGAGGTTGGGTGAGGCAGGTAGGAAGGGAAGAGAGGGAGGCTGGGTGAGGATGGTGGGAGGGGAATAGGGAACTATATATCTCCACTGAAAGAGAATACAGTTTCGGAAATCCAATCCTACGCTTGCTTAGGGTAGGGTAGATAAGGATGTATGTATTAGGAAGAAGTAGGGGGAGTGTGGGTGCATGTGATAAGGGAAGTGTACCGTGTTTGTTTGTGTTTCTTGTGTTTCTTGTGTTTGCTTGTGTTTCTTGTGTTTGTTTGTGTTTGTTTGTGTTTCTTGTGTTTCTTGTATTTGCTTGTATTTGCTTGTGTTTGCTTGTATTTGCTTTATTTTTTTTTATTTTTTTTTTATTTTTATTTTTTTATATTAACAAAGATGAGGACAAAGGCCACAGGCCCGCTTGTGTTTGCTTGTGTTTCTTGTGTTTCTTGTGCTTCTTGTGTTTGCTTGTGTTTCTTGTGTTTGCTTGTGTTTCTTGTGTTTAATTGGAGTTAGTTCTTGCAGTCTACAACAACACACAACAAACAAACAATTCTATCCACGAAAACAACCTGACATAAACAAAATCTAATCAACTTACACCATAGATTGAACACACTCCATCTTGATAATCACCCACAATGTCTTTCCTATCAACTTTCTCCCTCCCTCCACATACTATTCATAAAAAAACAAAAAAACTGAAGTGTGAGGTTAGTGGGAAGGGAATAAATGAAGGGAGGAGTAGGAGAAGTTAGATTAGGATGAGGTGGTGGGAAGAGGCGATACAAAAAGATGGTAAAGAGGTGAAGGGGAAGAGAAAAGGAAGGAGAAGAGATAAGGAAGGTGGGGAAGGAAGGGAAGGGAAAGAAAGTCTGAAAAGCAGTGGTGTAAGGGGAGACAAGTCATGGGAGACAGACAGGAAATAAGTCATGAGAAACAGATAGACAAACAGGAGATAAGTCATGGGAGACAGACAGAGAGAGACAAACAGGAAATAAGTGATGAGAAACAGAGAGACAAACAGGAAATAAGTCATGAGAAACAGAGAGACAAACGGGAGATAAGACATGGGAGACAGAGAGACAAACAGTAGATAAGTCATGGGAGAC
>JAWZYT010004290.1:20000-35000 GCA_034508575.1 Petrolisthes manimaculis
TATTCATTCTTCCTCCCCTTCCTTCCTTCATTCATTCTTCCTCCTATCCTTTCCTCCCTTCCTTTATTCATTCCTTCCTTACTTCCTTCCTTCCTCCCCTTCCTTCCTTCATTCATTCTTCCTCCTATCCCTTCCTTCCTTCCTTCCTTCCTTCCTTTCTTCCTCCTTCCATTCTTCTTCCAGCCAGTATTCCCCACTCCCTCCGGCTTTCAGAGGGAGAATCACACAGAGTTTCACAACACTTTGATATTCCTTTCGTTTTTGTTGATGTTGTGGTCAGAAGTTTTGTCACATGGCGGGACGCATTCCCTCTGGTATTCCCGCCCGCCGCTTGCTATGCACACACACACGCAAATACACACAGCAACACAATACCCTGCAAACACAAGACATGCAAATACACACAGCAACACAAGACACGCAAACACACACATTAACACAATACGCTACAAACAGAAGACATGCAAATACACACAGCAACACAACGCACGCAAACACACACATTAACACAATACCCTGCAAGCACAAGACATGCAAATACACACAGCAACACAACGCACACAAATACACTCAGTAACACAATACCTGCAAGCTCAGAAAAAAAAAATATATAATTTATAATACATAGGGACAATACTCGTGAACACAAAAATACAAACACACACACACACACACACACACACACACACACACACACACACACGCACACACACACACACACACAGGCAATATAATACACAGACACAATACTCTCAGAGCCAGTGTGTCATGCATGGCTTATCCCTTATTGTCATTCTTCACTGGGATTATTTTTAAAGGTATATATATATATAATCTGTTTTGTCAGTACCTTGGAAGGCTGCCTAACAACTCCTCTTAACTATGCCATGTACAGTTGGAGACAAGAATGGGTGGTACAGTACAGCCCAGTAGGTGAAAGATACTTGTCCCATTTGAGTAACCATGGGTGTCTATTATCAGGTACTTGCTTTTTATTATTACCATCTTCAATACTGACTTCTGCCCCTGATGTCTGTCTCCTATTTGGCACTAAGGAACTTGATATTGGGAGACATTGACCATCTTTCACTTGGGTTGTAAAGTCATGGTCTAATGTACTGCAACCTGGTGAATAAAAGCAAGCTATTTGAGTTAATTTTATGAACCAAAATTGCACACACCAACAGCTATAGTTTCGGATCATTGTTCGAAGCCATCTCATTGGAAGGTGTTGCAGTACATTAGACCATGACTTTACCACCCTGAATATTCATGTGTCCAACTGTAGGTAAGAGCGTATAGGAGCTTGTGAACACGAATAAAGGATCTGTTGTTTTGTTACACTGTTTGATTGAGTCAGTAGCCCTTCCAACATACAGTACAGATAAATAATATAATGTCCCCTTCATCAATGTGGAGTTATTTACATCAACACACAAAATAAATAACATATCACACACTATACAAAAGAAATAACATGAAATAAAATTAAACAGAATGCCAAAATTGGTAGTAGATTATTTTTTTCTCTTTTTTTTTTTAGCAATTTTCCGGTGAAAGAACTCGAACAAAACGAAAACAATGGATGTATCTGAGAGACTTACAAGTTTGAACATAAACTCTCGAATCCTGGCACCAGCTCTCAACATATGCAATAGTAAAACAATATTAATTTTGGTATATAAACTCCAATCTCCCATCATTCTGACATTTCACAAATATTAGCCTCTGGGAAGTGTACCAAAAAATAATAATAATAATAATAATAATAATATCAATTGGTAGGATTAAACACTAGATATCAGCATTTTGTTTTTCAGCTCGTCATATGAACAATCTGAAATTACTTAAGGCCCCTGTGATGTAGTCGGAAAAAATGGAGATAAATGAGTCCTTCAAATATTACCACGAAACTCCACCTATAGGGAAGGAGCGTGTTTCGTGGCTTAGTCAGGAGGAATCAGAAGCCTTCAATTTTCATACACGATCACAGGGTCCTTAAGGCCCCTGTGATAGTGTATGGGAATTGCAGGTTCTGATTCCTTCTGATTATGCCACGAAGCAACAAGTTCATTCAATGTAGTTGGTGTTTCGTTGCCATATTTGAAGCTCACTCACAACCCCTTCCTTCCTCCCCCACACTCACTACCCACGCTCAAAGCTCACTCACTCACACACAACAACCCCTTCCTTCCTCACATCAACGACACCTAAAGCTCACATACAACAAACAACCCCTTCCTTCCTCACATCAACGACACATAAAGCTCACTCACACACAACTATCCCTTCCTTCCACTCTCACACTACCCAACCCCAAAACTCACTCACTCACTGACTCACATACAACTACCCCTTTCTTCCACTCTCACACTACCCAACCTAAGACTCACCCACGCTCAAAGCTCACTCACTCACACCACAACTACCCCTTCCTTCCACTCTCACACTACCCAACCTAAGACTCACCCACACTCAAAGCTCACTCACTCACACACAACTACCCCTTTCTTCCACTCTCACACTACCCAACCCCAAAACTTACTCACTCACTCACTCACACCACAACCTCCTTCAGATCATAGTGAGTCTACCTCCTCCCCTCCGTTTCTCACAGCTCCTCAAAACTGGATGTACCCTTCCTCCTCCTTCATCCTTCTTTCTTTACTTTACTTCCTTTTACGATTCTTCCTGCATTAATCCTCTTCTTCCTCCTTTCTTTATCTCAATCTTTTTGTTATTTCTTCCAACAGTTTCTTTTCTCCTTTCCTTCCTGCTTGTTTTTTTTTTATTTTGTTTTGTTTTTATTTTATTTTACATTTCTTCTCCACTAATCCTCCTCTCCCACTTTTCCTTGCTCTTTCTATTATGCTTTTCTCCATTCTCTGCTTTCTTTCATGCCCGTGTCTTCCTCTTTTCATTCATTCCTTCCTTCCTTCACATATCTCTCCTCTTCCATGTCCCTTACTGCTCTAATTCTCTCTACATTCATGCCCGTGTCTTCCTCTTTTCCTTCCTTCCTTCCTTTCTTCACATCTCTCTCCTCCTCCTTGTCCCTTACTGCTCTCACTCTCTCTACATTCAACCTTAGGCCATGCACACGACTTGGGCATTCCGTTTATAAACTTGTGTCCTTCGTTCTCAAGAGGAAGGGATGGGGGTTGAGGGAAGGGAGAGGAGTTGAGGGAAGGAATGAGGGTTGAGGGAAGGGAGGGGGAGGTTGAGGGAATGAGGGGGAGGTTGAGGGAAAGGGGGGGAGGTTGAGGGAAAGGGGGGGGGAGTCGCCAGTTCCTTATTATGACACATGTTCTCATAAAAGTCACCAGCAAGAGAAATGGTTCGTGTCTCAGCCGGCAGCACTTGATCCTCCACATAAACTCAACCTCCCTCTCCTCTCCTCCCCCCTCCATCCCTCCCCACCCCTCCCCTCTTCTCCCCTCCCCTCCCCTCCCCCATCACTCCATCCCCACCTCCCTCCATCCCTCTCCCTATCACTCCATCCCCCCCTCCCTCCATCCTTACCATCGTCTGTCCCTCCCTTTCTATCTAACTATCCTCCACAGTTTCTTTCCTTTCCCAGTCTATCCTCAAATCTCCCCTGTTCATCCTTCACACACACACACACACACACACACACACACACACACACACATTTTGTCGTTGTATCCTCAAATCCTCGTTAACCCATTCCTCATCCACACATTCTTTCCTTTCATGGTTTTCGTCTCAAGGCCATGGAGTAATTATTCACCTGTTTATCCTTGACACATTCTTTCCCGTCCCTATACACAAAAATATTTAGAGGGTGTGGGAGTAGAGGACAGGCTTGGGGGGGACTGGGGGGGGTGCGGGAATAGGGGGACAGGATTTATCACCGGAGTTATACCGAGTAATTGTACAATTACCCTATTTACTGAATATATTAATAATTACTTCAATATACACACTAAATTTAACACCCTTCCCTTTTTACTCATGATAAAATAACACACAAATATATAAATGCATAAAAACACTCTAATATCATTTAATTAAAATTTAATTCGAATAATTCAAATGCCACTCACTGAAATTATACATACATATTTTTAATTTCACTTGTGAATTTATAATATCATTTCTATATACACTTAAATCATCACATAATACATATAGTGAATCATGGGAGGGGATGTTCACTAAAATTCTCCGATAAAATTCTCACTCATGCATCCACCTACATACACGTTCCTTATCTTACACTTCAACCATCTCTAATGTCTTTCCAGCTCATCCATTCATCCATTCATATCAAACCATCCATTATGTTATCTCAGATCCAACTATTGACATTCATTCATACCCAGAAGTTTGGTCAGGAGGAATCAGAAGCCACCAAGAGTCATTCACCAATAAACCAACCGTAAATATTTTTTCTACAACACACACACATATCACACTTCACTAACACAAAAATAAATAAAAAAAATCATGCATCTCGTTTCCACACCCACACATACACACACACACACACACACACACACACACACACACACACACACACACACACACACACACACACACACACACACACACACACACACACACACACACACACCACACACACACACACACACACACACACACACACACACACACACACACCATCATTATTTATTCTAATTATCCTGTGTGTTATTGTTGTTGTTGTTTTTTTGCTCATTTGTGTGACACGTAAACACACGAGTAAACACATAATCAGGGTCTAATGCATTATGAAATTAGCCTCACAATTCACAGGGACGGATGAATGGACTTGGGTTCCGCTGGCTGCCATTTCGTTCGTGTTGTTTGTGTATATTCACTTTTGGTAAAACGTGGTCGGGGTTGGTGGAATAATTTTGGCTTATGCTTTTCAGAGCGATACTAAATATACAAATGATATTAAGAGTGTGTGTGTGTGTGTGTGTGTGTGTCCCCTCAGCTTACTTCAATCAGATGTATGTTTGTTTGTGTTTGTGTGTGTGTCTGCGTGTGTGTGTGTGAGTTGAAGTGCGTGTGTGTATGTCATATTTACATGTACAGTATATATGTGTATGTGTGTGTGTGTGCATGTGCGTGTGTTCTTGCATTTGCTCTGTTTCTGTTCACGTAAATCTCTTCACCTGGAAAAGCCAAAAAGTTGTAATCTTACGAACTATTCAAGAATCTCCCTCATTTCCCGCCGCATGCATATCATTAAACAATTTATATCTTATAATTATACGTCGGAAGCGGGAGGGGACCATTATATTTAGGAGAGCTGGGTTGGGGGTACACACACGCTACCATAACACACACACACACACACACACACACACACACACACACACACACACACACACATACACACACACACAGATATAAACTCTCTCTCTCTCTCTCTCTCTCTCACACACACACACACACACACACACACACCAAATCCCCAAAGAGAGAGAGAGAGAGAGAGAGAGAGAGAGAGAGAATTCCCATCACGTGACCCAATCCTCACTCATTTATTTCTTTTCTGGCAATTTACTTTTCAAACCAGATTCGTATCACTCTCATTATCGATTCAGTTTCCTCACAAGTTATAATGAATCCCTGCGGCAACTTGAGATAAGCGAGGCAATATTTACACACGAACTGGAGACTACCGGTACCTATTCCTTCACATTAATTAAGCCACAAACAGCCCGTGTTTTTTTTGTGGGGGGGAAGTCTATTTTGGAGTTCATGTAGCCTAGTTCTTTCTACACACACACACACACACACACACACACACACATATATATATATATATATATATAAACTCCCCTATACTCGTACAGTGAGGGACTTACTTAATTTTCTGAAATAGTTTGCGGGACTGGTGTTATCACGTCTCTCTCTACACACACACACACACACACACACACACACACACACACACACACACACACACACACACACACACACACACACACACACATACACACACACACACACAAAGACAGACACACACACAAAGACAGACAGGCAGACGACTGGGCGAAAACAAAAGGCTTCCCCAAATAGCCCAAGCCAAGAGGGTGATAAATTTTGGCGTTGTTCATGGATGGCTGAGAGGAGAACCATCAATAATCTTGTCCATTATGTCTGGTGTGTTGGGTGGGAAGTTAGTGATGATGTTGGGCTGAGGAAGAGATCTGTAGGCATGGAGAGGAAGAGAGACAAGGTTAGGTTAGGTTAGGTTTGGTTGGGTAATGTTGGGTTGGGTTAGGTTAGGTAATGTTGGGTTGGTTTGGGTTAGGTTAGGTAATGTTGGGTTGTGTTGTGTTAGGTTAGGTTAGGTTATGTAAGGTTAGGTTAGGTTAGGTTAGGTTAGGTGGGGTAAGGAAGGCATGGAGAGGAAGAAAGGTTCAGGAAGGAGAGTAATGCAGGGGGAAGAGGAGGAAGCAAAACAAAAGGGAAACACACAGGAAATGGAATGAAAAGAATGGACAAGAGAGACGAAGAATAAATAGACACAGGGAGGAGAGAAGAAGTAGAGGAAAGAGAAAACAAAGGGGAGGGAAGGAGAGGTAGGAAAGAACACGAGGAATGGGAGGGAAGGTGAAAGGAAGAGAGGAAAGAAATAGGAAGGAAAGGAGGGAAGGTTAAAGGAAGAGAGGGAAAAAAAAAGGAGAGGAGGGAAAGTGAAAGGAAGAGAGGAAAGAAAAAAGAAGGAGAGGAGGGAAGGTTAAAGGAAGAGAGGCAGTAAAAAGGAAGGAAGAGAGGAAGGAGGGGAGAGGAATAATGGACAGAAAAGGAAGAAACGAGGGGAAGGAATGGAGAGGCAGGAAATTCAAAACAAACAAAATTTAAAGGGAGGAAAAAAGGAAGGATAATGATCTGCTTTAACACTCAAAACACAAGTATATCTTTTATACCGGGTTCTTATCACTATACGGATGTCTAACTATGTATATACGTATCTATAAAAGGTCGTGTATAATCTAGACTTGTATAATAACTTTAAGCTTTACTTACTTACATAAAATAGTATTGTGTAAAGCGAAGGTTTGTTTATAAAATGACATTCATGGGTCGAGTCGTAGAATTTTTTTGTTTATACTGTAACCAAGTGTGGCAATTTAATCATAAATATCTTATCATACTATTCATGTCTTATTAATTAAGGGAGAAATTTTGTGTTGGTAATTATGGAGCAACTGAATTCTCCAAACTATTCCAAGCAACAGAACACCATTATTACTTTTGCTATTCTGGTCCTGTTTCGTAGTATACTCTGCATGGAGGAATCAAGACACTCATAAATACCAAATAAAGAATTACCCCCTTATGTGTTACAGCTTCCTCCAAAGTATGTCATGAAACTGGACCAGATTAACAATAATAATGGTGGTTTGTTGCCTGGAATAGTTTGTAGGAATTATAGAAGTGGACGAGAAGTGTGACCTTTCTTCCCTCTAGTCCCTTCACCACAAACACACCTCCACCACAAACACCACCACTACAGCCTCCTCCACCACCATCACCACTACCACCATCACCAAGCCCCCTCCACCACCACCATCATCACTACCACTACCACCATCACCACCACTATCACCACCACAAAGTCCCCTCCACCAACACCATCATCACTACCACCACCACCATCACCACCACAAAGCCCCCTCCACC
This sequence comes from Petrolisthes manimaculis, assembly GCA_034508575.1. Lineage (NCBI taxonomy): Eukaryota > Metazoa > Arthropoda > Malacostraca > Decapoda > Porcellanidae > Petrolisthes > Petrolisthes manimaculis. The sequence continues at coordinate 27,669 of JAWZYT010004290.1, forward strand.
ACTACCACCACCATCACCACCACAAAGTCCCCTACACCAACACCATCACCACTACCACCATCACCACTATCACCACAAAGCCCCCTCCACCACTACCACCACCATCACTACCACCATCACCACTACAACCACCAACACCACCACCACAAAGCCCCCTCTACCACTACCACCACCATCACCACCACAAAGTCCCCTCCACCAACACCATCATCACTACCACTACCACCATCACCACTATCACCACCACCAAGCCCCCTCCCTTTATTCCCCGTGTATGTGCCTCCCAACACGCAGCATCCGTAGGCAGGAAGAGCTTTATCTCCTGTCGGCAACAACACCATTGTACACCCCACCCTATAGAAGACAAAACACACACACACACACACACACACACACACACACACACACACACACACACACACACACACACACACACATTCATGATAAACGTAAAAACAATGAGTCGACAAAACTAAACAAGTGCAACATTTTTCGGCGAAACAATGAAGGACTTTTTACAACAACAACAACAACAACAACAACAACAACAACATCAATACCAACACCACCAACAACAATAACAACAACAACAGCAACACCGACAACAACAACAACAACAAACCAGTCAAGACAAACCCGAAAATATGAAGCTGCCGAGAAAGGCGAACATTTTCTCGGCAACCACAGTGAAAGTCGGAGAAAATGTTTTATGCTTGAGTCTTGGGGGTGGGATCGGAAGGAAGGAAGGAAGGAAGGAAGAAAAGAAGGAAAGTGAAGATGCAGGAAACCACCAACCAACCACCAACCAACCAACCAACATCCCCCCCTACCACCACCACCACCACCACCACTACTACTACCCTTAGCCAACACCACCACCACCACCACCACTACTACTACTACTATCCTTAGCCAACAACCCCAATCACCACCATCACCATCATCATCACCATCCTCCATCACCACCATCCCCCACCATCATCACCATCCTCCATCACCACCACCTCCAACAACAACATCAACAATAACAACAACAACAACAACAACCACAACCTCCACTGGCAACCCCTCGAGGAAGAGATCAGGAATTTTGTGTTGAATATATATTTTGTGTGGAGGAGGAGGGTGGATGGATGGATGGATTACTGGTGGATTTATATCGTGTGGAAGTTGGATGGATTTCACGTGTGGAGAATGATGGAGGCGTGGATTTACAGGGGATTTTTTTTTTTTTTTTTTTTTTTTTTTTTGTCCTTTTACCGACCGTGGAGAATGAATATATATTGTGTTTTCTAAGGATTACTGATGGATTTATTTATTGTGTGTGTGTGTGTTGTTAAGGATGAGTGGATTACATACTCATAGATTCATTTTTTTTTTTTTTTTTTTTTTTTTTAGACGTGGACCTTTGTATTTTTCGACTGGCTTTTTTTACTTTATGAAACTGAATCACACGAAAAAGAAAATAATACAAATGCGAATCTGAATAAATTTTTATCCACAGCTGTCCTCGAGTCGCAGATAATATCCATAACTAAACATAAATTTAATCTTAAGGAACAAAATTAATGTATTCCGTGCATAGACTTACTTTGTTTGCATAGCTGAGATAAGAGGAGAATTTCTTTTCTTTTTTTTACGCTGATAAAGACACATCCACCCCCACACTCACTGAAGGAAGAAGACCCAGTATAGAAACGCACTTCCTGACCCGCCAAACTTTGCCCTAAAAACTCTGGCTTTCTTGTGGTGGCGTCGCCTAACTTTGCTCGCGAGATAATTATGCCTCGATCCCTCCCTTGCCCTCCCCTCCCATTCTCGTCCCTTCCCCCTCCTTCCCATTCCCTTTCCCCTGCTTCCCTTTACTTCCCCCTCCTTCCCCTTTCCGTCTCATCACCCACCTTCCCTTCTCATCACCCACCTTCCCTTCTCTTCCCCCACCTTCCCTTCTCTTCACCCTCCTTCCCATTCCCTTCCCCCTGCTTCCCTTCTCTTCCCCCTGCTTCCCATTCCCGTCCCGTCCCTCACCTTGCCTTCTCTTCCCCCTCCGTCCCGTCCCCCACCTTCCCTTCTCATCCCCCTGCTTCCCTCCTCATCCACCCCCACCTCTTCTCGTCTCGTATCCCTCCCCACCTTCTCTAGTTAGCCAAGAAAAACCCAGCCCGCCTCAAAATCAGCAGCTCGTGTGTTAGGTAAGGGAGATAATAAGCAGGGGTCGAGTGGAGAGGCAACCGATTCCCCCAGATGATCGCAGGGAACAGACGACTCAGATATACATACGGCTTTCGGGGTCTGTTTTGAGGCACAGTTTGGAGGAAGCAACAGCACTCCAGTTCACCCACGGACGGCACCAGATTATCCCCTCCTCCCCTCCTCCCTCCTCCCCTAATCGTGACGTGTAATGAGGGGTAATTGTGTATTATGTTGCGGCCAAATTGAAGACTCCGGTAACTTGGTCTGCCCTGACTGAAGACGTTCCGTAAAGGGGGTAATAATAAACTTTTGGTACATTAGAGCTTCGTGATCCCTTCAAAAGTATATCAGAGAACAGGACCACATTAACAAATATAATAGTGTTGTTCGCTTACCAGGCACCATTATTCACGTTAGGCTAATCTGCTCCTTTTTCCTTGCATATATACTTTGAGGGAATCAAGGGGCTCCAATGTACAATAAGTCTACCCCTTCTACAGACCCTGAGATGAGGCCTGGGTAGACTTTTCATGGTCTGCGATTGTAAATAAAGTATACTCGAATCTCCTTATCATTCTTGCCACAGTCACACAACATGAAAATAATAAGAATATAAACTTATCTGGCGCTGCATGTCCACGTCTATTCGATACCCAGGGACATATTGCATTGTATAATCCTACACCAGTTTCCCTCGTGATTAAAAAAAAAATGGTCTCGTACACCGTGTTGCATTTTACGGAGAGGGATGGGGAGCGGAGGAGAGGAAGAGGAGGGGAAGCGAATGAGAGGAGGAGGGGGAGAGGAGGAGAGGTAGAGGAGGAGGGGAAGCGGAGGAGGGGAAGCAGAGGAGAGTAGGAGGAGGGGAAGCGGAGGATAGGAGAGGAGAGGGGCGGTGGAATCAAATATTTTTAACTATTACGTATTAAAGTTTTCCCGCCCCTGTTTCTATTTTAGGCTCAAATTTCTATCTTTCAACGCGATTACATTACGAGTTTTATTATTACTATTATTATTATTTTTTTATTATTATTCTGTGTTCCCTCGTGGATATTGCCTCGTTTCAAACAACCATTTACAGGCGTCATATATTAATAATTTTCAGTGACCTCAAAGGCTACTGATTCCTTCAAACAATACATACAACATAATAGATAACTTTCTATAGTATATCGAGGTGATCTGTTTCCTGACATAGTTAAGAGGAATCAGTAGCACTACAATATCACCCAAATTAAAATATGATTCCTTTATCACAGGGTCTTTTAATTAAGGGATGGTACAGTGTTGGTAAATCTGGAGGAGCGACTGAAACCTACAACATATACCAAGCAACAGGCCACCATTAGTTTCCCTAATCTGGTCCTGTTTCCTGGTATATTATGGAGAAACCAAGGCACCTTAATGAACCATAAGTATATCATCCCTCTGACTGGAGCCTCGTCAATTGATACAACTATCCAATATAAAAAAATATAATAATGTTGATATAAAAAAAAGTAAAATTGTCAAATGGAATTACCTCAACTAACTAAAGTAAAACTAGGTGCATTAAGGACCCTGTGACCGTGTATATGAGCCTTGGTGGCTTCCGATTCCTCCTGACTATGCCACGAAACAAGCGCCTTCAATAGTAGGTGGTGTTTCATGGCAGTGGTAAAAGGACTCACCAATCTTCATTTTTTCAGACTACTGTACACCACGGGGTTGCTTAAAAAAACACACACGCCGGTTTCAGGACCAGAAGTCTGAAATGAATTAAGTTTGCCTGGGAGTGCCATGGACTTCAGACAGACTGCTGCAAATTAACTGCTCTCAAGTCTCTAATGGAATTACTTTGATTCCGAGGGGCCGCAGCTTTAGTATATTGCAAATTAGCTGCTCTGAAGGCTAGCAACCCAACTCAGTGCTTGCTGTGTCCCCCCTGCCCTGCCCTGCCATTACCCTCCCTACCCCCTCGTCCTCCCTTCCCCCTGCCCTGCCCCTACCCTCCCTTCCCCCTGCCCTGCCCCTACCCTCCCTTACCCCTCTCTAACAACCCAACTCAGTGCTTGCTGTGTCTCCCCCTTGTCCTGCCCCTACCCTCCCTTACCCCACTTCCTCCCTTCCCCCTCTCTAGTAATCCAGCCCCTTATTCCCCCCAACACCTTCCCTCTCTTCCCTTCCCCCTTCCTTCACCCCCATCTCTCTCTATATATATATCTATCTCTATCTCTCTCTCTCTCTCTCTCTTCCTTTCCTTTCCTTTCCTTTCCTTTCCCTTCCCTTCCCTCCACACACCCTCCCTTCTGCCACGAACCCCTCAGTCACCGGCCGAGCGCAATATCCACTCCGATAAACTCCCAAAGTACCGACCAAGCCTTTCGATACCGCCACCGTTTATTCTCTCCGCTGACCCTTGCCCACCCCAGCTTCCCGGGTTTTGCCAATTTTCCCGGTGCAAACTCGGCGGTTAATTTGCACACGACGGCGAGCGACACGGAACGAAATCGACGCAGAGGGTAGACAGAGCAGAACAAGTCGAGTACATGTATGTATGTATGTATGTATATATATATAGACGTTTTCAGCCTGCAACATTCTCTATAATCTCTTTTAAGTTAGTTAGTTAGTTAGTTGCTGCATCTGATAACCTTTTGACTTTTATAATACGAAAAGCTTATAATTATACAAGTTATATTATGTTAATGAATTATGTTTATGATGTGTGTGTGTGTGTGTGTGTGTGTGTGTGTGTGTGTGTGTGTGTGTGTGTGTGTGTGTGTGTGTGTGTGTGTGTGTGTGTGTGTGTGTGTGTGTGTGTGTGTGTGTGTGTGTGTGTGTGTGTGTGTGTGTGTGTGTGTGTGTGTGTGTGTGTGTGTGTGTGTGTGTGTGTGTCTGTGTCATTATTTACCAGTTGTTTTCACCAAGTTTTTTCTGGACACGACTTATATTTTTCACTGTATGTATGTACAACCCCGATCCGATCTAACCCCCCCTGACCTGACCTGACCTGACCTGACCTGACCTGACCTGTGAGTGAGGAGAGCTTCTTGAGAGACTGATGGAGAGGCCTCATATCAACCCCATTTGTTTTCATTAGACAAGCTGCCTCAGAAAAAGAGAGATAGATAGATAGATAGATAGATAGATAGATAGATAGATAGATAGATAGATAGATAGATAGATAGATAAATAAATAGATAGATAGAGAGAGAGAGAGAGAGACTTGGGAATCAGCATTTTCAAGTGATTATCGAGAATCGGCGAATTAAGTGAATTTCGAAAATAAGCGAATTAAAATAGAACACTTCTCGAGAATCAGGGAACAAAGTTATTTTCGAGAAACAGTAAATCAAGGTTTGTAAGAATCAAAATACCCTACAAATAATCGACAACAACAACAACAACAACCACTTCCAGTAAATATCGTGGCCCAGCAACTTTATATAACACACACACACACGCACGCACTAACATACACACACACACACACACACATACACACACACACACACACACACACACACACACACACACACACACACACACACACACACACACACATACACACACACACAGGTAAATGCCTATGGTACACACTCCTATTTAGGTGGGAATATTGCCGGCTGCATTTATTTCCCCATTCCCAGAACCCCAACGCTTCCCAGTAAACGCGTCCCAACAAACAATCAGGAGAATTGCCCCTTGTGCCACTCTTAACTCTTTGTTGACATTCTGAGAACCGGTGGGGCTTCACAATACAAGTTGATAAGAACAATTTTTTATTTGGTCCGTTTATGAGCTACTGTTGGTCGGAAAGTTTGTAAGCTTATCACAACACTCTCACGATGATTTATATACTGTGTACAGCCGCGGTCAAATATAATAATCCATATAGAGGTAACTCACGTAGTAATTTGACAGCTTCCCTCTGTTCCTTAGATGATAAACTTTACAATAAATAGGTTAACTACCATCATTTAATTTTATACAAGCAGCTACGCACAACTTAAAACAATAACATCATAATTAATAATAATTATGTAGACGTGAAAACATTAGACAGGAAATTGTTTGAGATACACATATGTGGATGATTATTATTGACCGCGACTGTACAATAAGAAAGGAGTCATCGTACTGGTCTATCATCGGTCATCGTATACCCTACATGGATACCTTCTCTCGTATAGGGTCTTAAGGAAAGCAGACTTTTTGTGATCAATTTGGAGTCAATGTAAGCCTCCAAACTCATCTATAAAACACACACACACACCCCTGTATAATACCATATGGAAGGGTTCTGTTTGCTGGCATAGTTTGGAGGAACCAGTAGCCTTCAGATTTCCCATAATAGGTTACTCCCGTTAATGAAGACGAATTGCATGCTAGTGATTCATCCAATCATTGTCACGAAAACAGACAGACCACTTCAGTTTGTTTGTTTGTTTGTTTACCGTGTTATGAAGTAGTGTGGAGGAATCAATCAATCAGTCGTCTTCCATCTCACCCACAAACTCATCGCCCCCTTAGAAATGAAAACGTGTGAGGGATAGGCCTATAGCATCAACTTTTTTTTCTTCTGTCAATTATAACAAGGTGTCGCGTCCATAGATCACCCAGCAGTTTGTCCTTTTTTCATCTGGTCATCCATCTCTTCTTTCCTCGTTATTTTTTGTTCCCTTCAATTTTAGTTTGACCTCTATTTATCTCCTTCTCTGTTGACATAATAACTTTAACTATTGTTGTGATCTTTAGGGTTATATTATTGTTGTTATCTTTCTATCCACTCCATCTACAGACAAATAAGCAAGGCAGTGTGTACTTAGAATTTGTCCCATGCTGTTTTCTAGGTCTCTGGTTTGCTGTTTGGTTGGTTGGTTGGTTGGTTGGTTGGTTGGTTGGTTGGATGTCTGGGTGGTTAGTTGGCTGAGTGTCTGGCTGACTGGGTGTTTGGCTGGCTGGGTGTTTGGGTGGCTAGAAGGCTGGGTGTCTGTCTGGGTGGCTGGTTGGCTGGGTATCTGGCTGGCTGGGTGTCTGTGTATCTGGCTGGCTGGGTGTCTGGGTATCTGGCTGGCTGGGTGTCTGGATGTCTGGCTGGGAGTGTATCTGGTTGGTTGGCTGGCTGGGTGGCTGACAGCAATCTGACTGCTCTGT